>CATIWC010002914.1:0-181282 GCA_948472305.1 Vicia faba | reverse complement strand
ATTATTATTATTATTATTATTATTATTATTATTATTATTATTATTATTATTTATTATTATTATTATTATTATTATTATTATTATTATTATTATTATTATTATTATTATTATTATTATTATTATTATTATTATTATTATTATTATTATTATTATTATTATTATTATTATTATTATTATTATTATTATTATTATTATTATTATTATTATTATTATTATTATTATTATTATTATTATTATTATTATTATTATTATTATTATTATTATTATTATTATTATTATTATTATTATTATATTATTATTATTATTATTATTATTATTATTATTATTATTATTATTATTATTATTATTATTATTATTATTATTATTATTATTATTATTATTATTATTATTATTATTATTATTATTATTATTATTATTATTATTATTATTATTATTATTATTATTATTATTATTATTATTATTATTATTATTATTATTATTATTATTATTATTATTATTATTATTATTATTATTATTATTATTATTATTATTATTATAAGAGATAAATAGTATTTTATAATATTAATAATTAAATCATTAAAATAAAACTAGTAATAAGATGAGGGACAAAGTTGATATATTGGTATTAGGGGTCTAAAGAGAGAGAGAATCATCATTTCCAATCAATCGTAGAAACTAAAGAAGCATAGAAGTGAGAAGAGAAGAAGAGCACTAGGAAGCTAGGGCAAAAGATTTCACCGTAGGAATCAAGAATCAACAAAAATCTAAGGTAAGGGGGGATTCTAACACTATAATAGGTTTCCTAATGATGGGGTATGGTAGTATTTAGGTTCCATGATTGTATGCTCTTGATTTCTCCCTATTTGGTTTTTTGGGATTTTTCCTCCATTGATGAATTCTTGATGTTTTGATATGTTTTTGATGAAATTGGATGATATAAATCAGTTAGAATTGATAATTGGATGAAATTGGATGCAGTAATGTTGGCTGAAGATTTTGATGATATTATTAGAAGCAAAGCGAATTGGACGTTTCGATTGAAATGAAGCAAAATGTCATGTTTCGAAATGATAGAAGCAGTGCTTCGAATGGGCATATCAAAATTTGGGGTTTCGAGTGACAGTTATGAGAATATATTCAAAGAGGTCTCGAAATGATAACAAGGTTGTGTCTAAGAAATGCGTTCGAAGCGAAGAAGTGCCAAAACATTTGAAATTCAAATGCAAGTGGGATGTTCGAAATTTGAAATATATGCGCTGGAGCATTCGAAGACGCGTGGAAGCAAGAGAGAGGCATTGCTCTGCATGTTCTGAACGTGGCAGAATCTTATAGCAAGACCGTTATGGTCGAAGTAGTATAAATAGAAGTCTTAGCATTAGGATTTCGTGTGTCATATCTATTGTACAAAAAACTCAGTAAACATTCAAAATACCACATGGCTAGGGAAACGAATGCACGAGCAATGTACGTATGATAACACCACATGTTTATGATTTAATGAAAACTCTTTATCATTTCCAGTACTTTCCTTCATCTTCATGTCAATACCATTCACAAGCTTTTGCATTTAAAATGTTTTCATTCGAAGTCTTTTTACTGATGCCTTACATTTAAATGCTTTCTTTCTATTGCAAGTACCTTACATTCCAGAAACTGTTATACATTGCATGCCTTTATCTTCAAGTTTTTATCATTCGAACACCTTTTTCACTTAAAGTCATTTTACAGTTTTCTTGCATTTAAACGCTTTCTTCATATTTCGAATCTTTTACATTCCAGAGAATCTTTTACATTAACTGTTTTTATGCTTCGAAGTCATTTACTTGTCTTTTATGCAGTTTTTACATGTCTTTACAATTGAACTTTATTCATGCAATTTAGTTTCACGCACATTTATTTGATCACACCTTTAGATATTTAATAGAAAAATCGAAATAAGTTAAACACCTACACAACATTCTAAATACCAACCATGAATACCAGTTCTATCATGAGAGTCACCTAATGACCAACACGTCCTAGGATCAATCTAGTCGATCCTGCGAGTTACCAGAGAGATTGAATAACAGTCAGTAAGATTATTCGACAGTTTGGAGGACTAGCGGTTGTTTACCAGAAATCACTGTAAACAAATTGGCACACCTGGTGGGACGAATAATTGGCCATTACGAAATTTAGAACAAAAATAAAGATTGTTGAGACGTAACCATTGTAAGAATACTCTGAGTGTTAAGTTTGTTGTTTTATGAACCTTAGAAGTGGTAGAATAACCAATAGCAACCAACCCTTATCCAGAAGAAAACGTTTGAACAAGATGTCTAATTCTGACAATCAACAAGGGGAACAAAATGCCCCACATACAGTAGGCACTAATATGTCCCCTTCGATGGGAACATCTAATGTGATCCCTTCGAATGCACAGTCTGTTGCATCCTCTACCAGTAATATAGCCACTAATGGAATAAGTGGCATATCAACTAATAGTTCGATCCTAGGAAATACTGGAACCATTGGTTATCCTGGGGGATTCGTCCCACCATCAGGGACACAAACCCATTTCGCCACCCCACTAACTAGACCACCCGGTTTCGATGGTAATAGAACCAGAAACTCCTCTTATGGAATGCCAACATCTTTTATGGCAGGCTTACACAATTTCACATCGAGTTCATCACCACAATTAGGGTCTGGGTCTGGGGCAAATCAGTTCATGACAAATAACCAAGGGTCAGTGGGTTATAGCGCAATGCCTATTTTAACCACAGAAAACCAGTTGGCTTTTAGGCAATTGATGGATGACAGTAACCATAATATGATAGGGGTATTAGCACAAACTATGCAGGAAATATTCGCACCAATAGTACAAAATGTGACTGTGACAAACAGAGAAAACGCAGATAACATGAGTCGAATAGTAGATTTATTTGCTCCCCCAGAGAGGCGTAGGCAGAATCAGGCGGGGGTTCGAGCGAATGTACCTATTATAGAACAAGTTGCTAACGAACCAACCTATAGACCAGCCAGAGAGGAAGTTAATGTGGGGGCACGGGCACAAAGGTTAGAATCCCAATGATCCAAGGCCCACAAAGGGAAATTATGGAACCAGGGGCAAGGATCGAAAGGCTGGAAGTCCCAGAGTTTAGAGAAGAACAACCTAGAGGGGTTATCATGGTGGGTCGAAATCAAGATGCTGATGCAGTCGTTCAGAGAGTTCGAAACGATAACATCTTGGCAGAAAATAATTTAACCACCATGATAGAAAGAATCATGGCCCAGAATGGCCTCAACACAAGAATTAGAAGGACAAATTATGCTTCCCCTATATTAGATTACATAATGCACACTGATTTACCAAGGGGATACAAAGTCCCTAAGTTTACAAAGTTTGTTGGGGATACCAATGAGTCAACAGTCGAACATATAGCCAGATATCTAACCGGAGCGGGAGATATAGCCAATAATGAAGATCTCAGGATCAAATATTTCCCAAGTTCCCTGACTAAGAACGCTTTCACATGGTTCACCACTTTGCCTCCTGGGTCCATTGACACTTGGGCTCTTTTGGAGAGATTATTCCATGAACAGTTCTACATGGGACAATAAAAAATAAGTCTGAAGGAACTAGCCAGTGTCAAGAGAAAGTCCACTGAACCCATAGATGATTATCTGAATAGGTTCAGGCTTTTGAAATCCAGATGTTTCACAGTAGTGCCTGAACATGAGTTAGTCGAAATGGCCGCTGGCGGCTTGGATTACTCTATTCGAAAGAAACTAGACACTCAATATTTGAGGGATATGGCTCAATTAGCTGATAGGGTTCGACAGGTCGAAAGGCTAAAGGCCGAAAAGGCCAGAGTCTTTAAAAATAACAAGAAGGAAAGGATCTCCTATGTTGGAACTGAGGAAGCAGAAGATTACCCTGAATTCGAATTCGAAGAGGTCGAAATCGACCTCGCTGAATTAAAACAGGCACCACCTTACTCCTGCAAATTATTAGTTCCCACAAAAGGGAAAGAGATTGTTGAAAATGAGAAAAGTGACAAATTCCCAAAGAAGGTTTATACCTTCGATGTCACTAAATGTGACGAGATTTTTGATTTACTTGTCAAAGATGGCCAACTCATTGTGCCATCAAATGTCAAAATACCTCCTTTAGATCAAAGAAAGAAAAGAGGGTTTTGCAAATATCATAGTTTCCTAGGCCACAAAACCTCACAGTGTTTTCTTTTCAGGGACCTAATTCAGAATGCAATCAAAGATGGTAGACTGAAGTTTGTTGATAAAGCAAAAATGAAAGTGGACGAAGATCCTTTGGACGTCGCAGACACTAATTACTCTGAGCCTGCATGCATTGGAGAGATTAACATGGTGGAAGCTGGCCAAAGTGATGTCCCAATAGGAGAGAAAGGTACTGAAAATGAAAGCTGGGTGATAGTCGAAGTCAATAAGGAGGTCACTGAAGACGTCCACAAGCAACCAGAGACTTCGATTGAAGCAGCACCTTTAGCTGTTGCAAAAGAAATCCAGGCTACTGAAGGCCAGGAAAACTAAAACCAAGAATTGACACAGGTCACTGAGGGCCTGAGGCTGGAATTGGAGAAAGTCCAAATCACGAAGCCAACCTCCCCTCAGAAAGAAATATGGGACACTTTAGGGGAATCCAGTGGAAGATTTGACTATTTGGTCAAATATTCTGCCCCAGAGAGTTCAAAGGTCCACATTGAAGATATAAAACCCACAGGATGGGGAGATGATGAAGCTAAGGGGGGAGGATGTTGAGGTAAACATGGTGGATATGGAGAGGCCTCGCTCTGAGATGGAGGAGGTAGAAAGATACTTAGAAAAAGAGAAGTATAAAATGGAGGATAATCATGCTGGAGATGCTAGTCTCAAGGATTACCTCATGATGTGCCACAAGGGAGATACAGGAATTATACTATGCCCTAGGTGCAACATCCTCTGCAATCAGAGAATCGCTGCGAACTTCGAGAGGGTACAGAGGGCGCGAACTGGCAACAACTGGCGCCAGGATAACCAGCTATTCAGGTGTTATCCTAAGGCTGGAGAAAGTTTGCTGGAATTTGTGTTTCGCTGCTACAAAGGGGCAACCAAGTGCTTGATATGCCCAAGGTGTTCTGCTGTGTATGATCAAAGCATGGCCAGAGCCTTCGAAACAGTCCCCTTCGCCCCTTGCTGGAACCATCAAGAAACTGTTCAGATGGGCCCACGTTTCGATAGCAAATACAAACAACGAAGGCCTGATAGTCCTCATCCCAAGGGTGCTCGAAGAATGACGTTCAAACTCCCTGCTGAAGTGCCAACAGACAGGTGGCTGCAAGTCAGAAATGACAGAGGCAAAGACAGATGGAGAAACACCGAACGAAACGCATGCCATGCTATGACATACAGAAGGCAATTCAACATAGTAAAGAGGGAAGAGGTAAGATTAGAGAACTACAAAGGAAAGAACCCCATGTCGAGATCCCAGTGGCGAAGGCAACAGAGGATTCGAAAAGCTGAGAGGAAAGCTGTGGCAAATAAAGGGGCAACTTCAACAAAGAACCAAGGTGAATCTAGCACCAACAAACCCACACCAAAAAATCAAACTGAAGACAAACCCCCCGTTAATAGGAGGCTTTTCTCTGAAGCACAACTAGATGAACCAAAGGAATACGCTCCAGGCCCAGAAGAAGACGAAGATATGATAACGGGTAACTTCGAATCAGAGGGGGAGTCTTCGTTCAACCTCAATTACAACGTGGTATCTGTGCTTCTCTGTGAGTTTGGACAGGAAACTGAAATTGATGAATATGAGGAAGAAGATACCATAGACCTGATGAAGCATAGGATTATGTGCTATTATGTGATGGATAATGGGGCTGTCGAGGAGCAGAATGCGTTCTTCGAACATCCAGAACCAGCTATGAAGAACCATCTTAAGCCACTATTTATTCGGGCAAAGGTTGGTGCCCATGGCGTGAATAAGGTTCTAGTGGATGGGGGTGCTGTAGTTAACTTGATACCCCACTTCATGCTGAAAAGGTTAGAAATACGCGAAGGAGACATCAAGCCCCACAATATGGTTCTATCCAATTATGAAGGGAAAGTGGGCAAAACACTGGGGGTGGTTCAATTGGATTTGACAATAGGCTCAAGCTGTAGGCCCACCATGTTCATGGTGATCGAAGCCAAGGCCAACTACAACTTGTTGTTGGGAAGGGAGTGGATCCATGGCGTAGGGGCAATTCCTTCGTCAATGCACCAGCGATTAGTTCTATGGAGAGAAGATGGGATCGTGGAAAACATTGAAGCAGACCAGAGTTACTTCATGTCAACAATCAATTTAGTTGACAAGAGGAATTATGACAAACATCTGGCAAAGATTTCTCCTTGTGTCCCAAATGATGAAATCAACGAAACCAGAAACGGCCACTACTATATGACCCTTCGCCATGATGGCCCATACTGGGATAGAAGAATAATCAGTGATGACGAAGGAGTCGAAAATACTATACAAAGACGGCCAGCAGGCTGGGACTTCGACAACCTTACTCATGACTGAGTCCTCCTTTTTCGAAAGGATTTCAGCCTATATGGCTGAGAACGAATCAAAGGCGGCCTTAGAGGCTGAAATGAATAAACTGGCTGTGAAGATGAACGAAATAAGTGGGGATGGCTCGAAAGGCTCACCCTTTAAAGAAATTGAGATAGATCAAAGGCTGGACGCCATCTATGATAAAGAACCCTTAGGCTTCGAAAGGGACCCCATAGACTCAGGTGCCAAAATGTTGGCACAGGATCCACTCGAAGAAGTGAACTTAGGGGATGAAAACACGAAAAGAATAACCTACATAAGTGCAAAACTTAGCCCAGGCCTCAAGCAGGAAGTGATCGAAGTCCTCAAGAAAAACAAAGATTGCTTCGCATGGGATTATGACGAAATGCCTAGTTTAAAGAGGGAGTTAGTCGAACACAGACTTCCAATCAAAGATGGCAAGAAGCCCATCAAGCAAACTCCTAGAAGATTCGCACCAGCGGTTCTCACAAAGATTAAAGCTGAGATCGAAAGGTTGCTGCATTGCAGATTCATCAGAACCACAAGGTACGTCGAATGGTTAGCAAATATAGTACCTGTTATTAAGAAAAATGGTTCTTTGAGGATCTGCATAGATTTTAGGGATTTAAACACTGTAACCCCTAAGGATGAGTACTCCATGCCTGTGGCAGAAATGCTAGTAGACTCTGCTGCAGGGTTCGAATACTTGAGTATGTTAGATGGATACTCTGGGTATAATCAGATTTTTATTGCTGAAGAAGATGTTGCCAAGACAGCATTTCGTTGCCCAGGAGCCTTAGGCACCTACGAATGGGTGGTGATGCCTTTTGGTTTAAAAAACGCTGGGGCAACTTATCAAAGGGAAATGAATTTGATTTTCCATGATTTCATTGAAACCTTTATGCAGGTGTATATTGATGATATAGTCATCAAATCTATATCTGCAGAAACACATTTGCATCACTTGAGCCAATCATTCGAACGAATGAGAAAACATGGCTTAAAGATGAATCCCCTTAAATGTGCATTTTTTGTGCAGGCTGGAGATTTACTTGGTTTTGTTGTTCACAAGAAAGGGATTGAGATCAACCAGAACAAAACCAAAGCCATAATGGAGACGAAAGCACCTACGTCAAAAAGGGAGCTGCAATCTTTGATAGGGAAGATTAACTTCCTCAGAAGGTTCATTTCGAATCTGAGTGGAAGAACCCAAGCTTTCTCTCCGTTGCTTCGTCTAAAGCAAGGCCAAGCCTTCGAATGGAACGAAGCCCATCAGGAGGCATTTGACAAAATAAAAAGATACCTCTCTCAGCCTCCCATCTTGTCTCCACCTTCATGGGGGAAGCCCATGAGATTGTACATATCTGCCTCTGAAGTTAGTATAGGTAGTATGTTAGCACAAGAAGATAGCAATGGTATCGAAAGAGTCATATACTATTTAAGTAGAGTATTGAATGATGCAGAGACCAGATATAGCAATTTAGAAAAGCCATGTCTCTGTTTATATTTCTCTTGTATGAAACTCAAGTATTATATAAAGCCTGTTGATGTTTATGTTTCATCTCATTTCGATGTCATTAAACACATGCTTTCGAAACCAATAATGCATAGCAGAGTTGGTAAATGGGCTTTAGCCTTAACAGGATATTCTTTGTCTTTCATGCCTTTAAAAGCTGTGAAAGGCCAAGTGATTTCTGATTTCATTGTGGACCATTCGTTAGTTGAGCAGACTGTCATGAGTTACGTCGAAATGCAACCATGGAAATTATACTTTGATGGTTCGACACACAGGAATGGAAGTGGTGTTGGAGTCCTTCTAATTTCTCCTGAAGTAATTCCAACAAAATTCAAGTATAAATTAGATGGTCCTCGTTGCTCGAACAACGAAGCTGAGTATGAAGCGCTCATTGTTGGACTTGAAGCTTTGTTGGAATTAGGGGCAACTAGAGTCGAAATTAAAGGAGACTCAGAATTAGTGGTCAAGCAAATAACAAAGGAGTATAAATGCATAAAGGAAAACCTGATGATATACTTCGTCATAGTTAACAGGCTACTTAGGAAATTTGAATACATGGATATTCAACATATATCAAGGATAGAAAACCAAGAAGCAAATGACTTAGCACAGTTGGCTTCGGGTTATAAAGTTTCTGCTAGAAACCTTGAGGATTTAGTTGAATTAAGGGGTAGAGTTATGGCTACTAGATTCACACCATCAGATCTAGAGAGTATGAAATTGGGTTATGCTGAGAAACAGGGATTCGAAATATTAGCCATAAACACTTTATCAGATGCAGATTGGCGAAGTCCACTGGTGAGTTATTTAACAAACCCAACTCTGAATGTTGATAGGAAGATAAAATATAGAGCATTGTCATATGTCCTCATGGGAAACGAATTGTTCAAAAAGACCCAAGAAGGCGTATTACTGAAGTGCCTAGGAGAAAGTGAGGCATATTTAGCATTGTCAGAAGTCCACAATGGGGCATGTGGGGCACATCAAGCAAGTCATAAAATGAAATGGCTGTTATTTCGATATGGCATGTATTGGCCCAGCATGCTCAAAGATTGTATAGACTTTGCTAAAGGTTGCGAAGATTGTCAGAAACATGCAGGGATTCAACATGCCCCTGCAAGTGAGTTACATTCAATCATTAAACCATGGCCATTTAGAGGATGGGCATTGGATTTAATAGGAGAAATAAATCCTGCTTCGTCTAAAGGACAAAAATATATCTTGGTAGGAATAGATTATTTTACCAAGTGGATCGAAGCAGTACCATTAATAGTTGCTGATCAAGAGGCTATTATTGAATTTATACAGAAACACATTATCTATAGGTTCGGATTGCCAGAGAGCATAACCACAGACCAAGGCTCTGTGTTTACTGGTAGAAAAATGCAAGAATTTGCCCAAGAAATGGGGTTTAGATTACTAACATCAACGCCATATTATGCTCAAGCAAATGGTCAGGTCGAAGCGGCTAATAAAGTGATAATAGGGTTAATTAAGAAATATATTGGTAAAAAACCAAGGAACTCGCACAAAACTTTGGACCAAATACTATGGGCCTGTAGAACATCTCCTAAAGAAGCTACTAACACCACGCCTTTCCAACTCACATTTGGTCATGATGCAGTTCTGCCAGTAGAAATTCATCTACAATCAGTTCGAATTCAAAGACAAAACGAAATTCCAGCTGCATTATATTGGGAGATGATGATGAATGAGTTAGTGGAATTGGACGAAGTTAGATTACATGCATTGGAAATCTTGATGAGACAAAAAGAAAGAGTGGCCAGAACATATAACAAAAGGGTAAAAAGGAAAGAATTCACTATTAATGACTTAGTCTGGAAAGTCATATTACCCATGGACAAGAAAAATAAAACATTAGGTAAATGGTCACCTCATCGGGAAGGGCCTTTTCGAATAATAAAGGTATTCTCAAACAATGCATATGAAATCGAAGAGATGATGGATGATAAACGTATCCTAAAGGTTAATGGGAAGTATTTAAAGAAATATAAGCCACGCCTGCAGGAGATTCGAATAGTAACAACGTAATCAAAATATCATAAAAATACCAAAATGGCAATATGGGATGCCAAAATGGCGTTGTTCAAATATTACATATAAAAAACCAAATTTTAATCAAATGAACACTGAGATTTAGAAATAGGAATTATTCTTCAATCTGTTGAAGGTACTTCGAAAAGACTCAAGCCTTTGTTGAGCAAAACGTCTTGCTCCCTCTAAGGTGGCCACTTCTCCCTTGAGTTGTTCTGCAGTTTCCATTTCTGCAAGCCCCTGGTTGAGAAGCTCTTCGAATTGGTTACCAGCAGTATTGGTTTCGTAGGCTAATTGTTGTTCTTGAGCCTCTTTAACCTTCTGTTGAAGTTCCTGAATTTACCTTTCCCAGAGAAGGATGGACTCAGCTCGAGCCTCATAATCAGTTTTTGCTTGCTTTAGATGCATGGCTTGATCCTCAGCTTCTTGAGAGAGTTTCGAAGCATGCTCATAAGCAGCATCCATTGCAGTTCGTTTTTCTTGAACCTTTCTGGCAGCAAATTAATCTTGGAGAAGGTACCCAGTCACGTTGTCCAGCAAAGATTGAAGATCGAACAAGATAGAACTAACTGGCAAGGAGCAGGTAGCGAGGTTGACTTTTGTAAGCAACTCCTTCATAGTGTAGCAAGCTGTGCTATCTTGTTTGAGCACTTCGAACAAATCCACATCTAGAATTGTTCTCCTGATCCTGTTAAGAAGTACAATTCTTTCATCTGTGGGCAACGGATGGCTAGTCGAACTTGTGCCAGCCCTAGCAGGTGGAATATCCCTTTGAGCCAGCTTCGCCTTCATGTACCCAATAGGGTCATTTCGTCTCAGGAGAGCAAGCTCCTCTTCAGTCATTCGGGACAAAGACGGTTGGGGGAGTTC
Organism: Vicia faba; assembly: GCA_948472305.1. NCBI lineage: Eukaryota > Viridiplantae > Streptophyta > Magnoliopsida > Fabales > Fabaceae > Vicia > Vicia faba. The sequence goes on along the minus strand of CATIWC010002914.1, from coordinate 170,285 downwards.
CACACGCAGGGGGGTCACGTCCATTTCGACTTCCATGGGTTTATTGGTCGCGTCACCATCCCCTTCATTCATTTCGTGCTCATTATCTTCTTCATCGTCATCCAAATCCACCACTTCGATATCTTCGTTCTCGCTGCTATTTGCATTGGACTCTGTCCCAGCAGTCGAACCATCGTTGGCATCTTCCTCCTCAGACCCTTCTTCCGCAGATTCTTCGTTTCTTTGACCAGAATCAGCTTTCTCTCCTTCAGCGTGAGTGTCCTTTGGATCCTCTTGAAGGGTTTCAAGAGGGGACTTTTGAAGAGAAGTTCTTTGTAAAGCTTCTGCAGATTCATGAAGCGTTGCTTCATTTGTTTCTTTTAGAGGAGGAGAAGTACTCTGATCATATTGCTGCTCAGAAGCCCCAGCCAGAACCTCCATATTGGAGGAACCTTTGTTCTGTACAAGGTTGCTGGAATCTCCTTGAGGAGAAGAGTTGATTGGAGCAGCAGCTTTTGATGGTGAAGTCGAAGTGGTAAAAGCTGGATTTAAAATATCCTGCAAGAGGCAAAAGAATATTAAAAGCATGCACCAAGGTAATGAGAAATTATTTTTTTTCAAAGATTTAAAGTTCAATTTACCTGTGGACTCTCAGAAGAGATGTTGCTAGCTATGCGTTCCAACATTACGTTGGAGGTCGAAGATGGAATTTTGGATTTAGGTGAGGGAGCAGCATCCCTGGAATCGAGTCCAGAGACACTAGTTGGTACAACACTTTTTGAAATATCCTTCTTCTGCTTCTTCTTCGAAGCAGCTGGTAAATTTCCTCCAGCCTTGGGGTCTTCCCCAGTAGTGTTTGTTTTTCGCTTCTTTGGAGTGGTAGGCGGAAGTTTGTTAGTCTGAAAAGATTTAAACAATAAGTTAGATGCAAATCATGAAACATTATTGAATTCGAAACATCAAGGCTAAGTAATTACCTGTGGAGTTGGGGCACTGGCTATTACTGGTGTTGTTGTTGTTGCAGCAATTGTTGTTGGTTCGGATAGAGTCACATTGTCAATGGTTTCGAAAGAGACTTGAGAGACGCTCCCTTCTTTTGACTTTGAAGCAGCAGTCTTTATCCTGATGGCTGAAAATCGAAACAATTAAGGCAAAAGTTAAAGATATAGAAAATGAGAAACGTTTGGGATTTTCCCAAGCATTCGCACCTGTGCCTTGATCAGATTTAATCGACATGGCAGAAAGGTCATAGCGAAGATGTCCTGGGAAATCGTGGAGCCAGTGTCGAGCCCATGTCACAGTCTCAGATGGCTTTGGTTTCATTTGAAGATATTTGAACATTTCTTTGCAAGTGAACCACCAAGGGTATGGAGGAAACCAAGCCAGAGCCAGTTCTGAGGTAGGTAATCTAGGAAATTTAGGTGGATGCATTTCGAATGCCAACCTATACCTATCCTCAGGTGACAACCCTGAAGGAAGTTTTAACTTAGAAACTTTTTCTTTGAATTTTTCCTTCAAGGTCTCAGCCGCTTGATGCACCGTGGATTCCAAGTGTGTGGGATCATAAGTAGTTTCGAAATAATTTTGAAAGGCCTTAATCTCTTTGGCATGAGTAAACATACCTTTCTTGGATAGTACCTGCACATCGAATGCATCAGTTAGTTTCTGCTGAATAGTAAGAGTATCGAACATATAGGTCTGATAGAACTTTGTCCACCATTCCAGAAACCCCTTTGCTGTAAGGTGTGTAGGTTCGAAAGTTATCAGTTTAAAATGGGCGAAGCCTTGGTATTGTTCCTGCTGTAGTTTGGCTTCTCGTGCCTTGAAGGTTCGCCCAGAGGTGATGGCATTTTCCGTTTGGAATAGGGGTTCAGGAATTAGTTGGCACAAGCCAAACTGTCTCGAAACGAAGTTGGGTTGATAAGCAAAAAAGAAAAATTTGATTCTTGGCAGGAGTAATTCTTGAAGAGATTAGTCTGGGTAGCAAAAAGGCTCTCCATACATCTTGAATTTCTTTGCTTTTGACAGCTTCTGAGAGAGCCATGGTGAACCATGAAGGTCCATGAGCCCTTTAAGCAAAAGGCGCCATGGTCTCTTCGAACTTATGCCTCTTGGAGAATATCATGATATATTTTGAGAATAGAACTTTGAAGTCATCCTTATCATCGTTTGGGGTTAGTCTTCACAGCCTAGTGCCTTCGATGATTATATTCGCTATTTCAGGGTCTTGTTCAGCAATAGTGTTGGCAGTTGATAGTGAAGGTTCGAACATGGCATTTAGCCATAACTGAAGTAACCAAAAAGGGCCAGCTAGCAGGATATTCTTGGAGGTGTGAGATTTTAGACTCGAAACAGCTGACCTTAGACTTTCATAAAGATCAACTAATAACAGTTCGCTTAAGCACACCCTCCGATTCTCATGCAAATCTCTAGCTAGAGGAATAAACCTACTGGCTACCTGTAGGGATCTGCTGCAAAAGACATACCTGGACAACCATAAAGTAAGGAAAGCAATGTGTTCTACATCCGACACACTGTCACCTTCAGTATGATAGTGGCTGATAAACTTTGAAAAGCTTGCTAGCTTGACTTCGAAGTCAATGATACTCGAATGCTCTTCATTGTCAGGAATATAGGTTTCTCCTATTGGTGATAGCCCAGTAATGGCTGCTATGTCAAAAAAGGTAGGGGTAATCATTCCACCAGGGAGATGGAAAGTATTGTAAGTACTGTCCCAGAAATATAAGGACGCGAATAACAATGGGTGGCTGTAAGTAAAACCTGGTTTCGACAGTTTAATCAAGTTGTAGATACCTAATTCTTCCCATTGCTGGGATTTCTTAGCTTCTAGCTTATTAAACCAGTTGTGATAGGCTGTGTCGGAGGTGGGGCAAGATCGAAACGGTTTGAAGTTACTCTTTACGTAATCTAGCACGAAAGGGTCCTTAAGGGGAACGATTGGATTTTCTACGGTGTTTGAATCAGAAGACTCTATTGTCTTAGGGGCATCCATTTTATTGAACAGAGGTTTGAAATTGTAACAAACTGGAAAAAAAATTCTGGTGTCTTTTAAAATTTCAAAAACTGTAAGAGGGCCCATTAAAGCTAACCTCTTGCCAGCAGCGTTAGTAGGAATTAGTACCTGGGATGCATAAAGCATTTCTTTCTCTTTTGAGATCATCTGGGGAACAAGAACAGATTGACCTTGGTAGGTGCCAACCTTGCTTTCCATTATGGTTCCTGTGGTCTTTCCTTTCTTTTTGGAAACCTTTTTTAGTTGAGATGAAGTTGAAGAAGACATTGTTGGAAGAATGTTGGAAGTTTAGGGTTTCGGTGAGAAAAGAGGAAGAAAAGATTCAGAATGTGGGAAGAAAAGAAAAGACTAAGTTGATGGGTTTTATAATGTGGAAGTTTAAACATCCACTGAGTAAGGTTGTGATACGTGGTAATCGTGGGTTGGTTTGATGAAGAGGTGGCGTAAAGTTAACATTGGTAATAGGCGTGATTAAAGATAATCATTGGTTTGTAACTGCGCCATGCTGTGAAATGGTTCAAGGCGGTTAAGGAATCTGAAAAGCGTTGTGATTGACGTGACTGGAGTCATATGCAATAAATGTTACGATGATTCGAAGGTCGCATCAAAATCTTGTGTATATGTTTAAAATAAGTATTTCTCAAAGGAATCAAAATACGTATTTTAAAGGGGCATTTTGTTGGCTGAAGATTTTGATGATATTATTAGAAGCAAAGCGAATTTGACGTTTCGATTGAAATAAAGCAAAATGTCATGTTTCGAAATGATAGAAGCAGTGCTTCGAATGGGCATATCAAAATTTGGGGTTTCGAGTGACAGTTATGAGAATATATTCAAAGAGGTCTCGAAATGATAACAAGGTTGTGTCTAAGAAATGCGTTCGAAGCGAAGAAGTGCCAAAACATTTGAAATTCAAATGCAAGCGGGATGTTCGAAATTTGAAATATATGCGCTGGAGCATTCGAAGACACGTGGAAGCAAGAGAGAGGCATTGCTCTGCATGTTCTGAACGTGGCAGAATCTTATAGCAAGACCGTTATGGTCGAAGTAGTATAAATAGAAGTCTTAGCATTAGGATTTCATGTGTCATATCTATTGTACAAAAAACTCAGTAAACATTCAAAATACCACATGGCTAGGGAAACGAATGCACGAGCAATGTACGTATGATAACACCACATGTTTATGATTTAATGAAAACTCTTTATCATTTCCAGTACTTTCCTTCATCTTCATGTCAATACCATTCACAAGCTTTTGCATTTAAAATGTTTTCATTCGAAGTCTTTTTACTGATGCCTTACATTTAAATGCTTTCTTTCTATTGCAAGTACCTTACATTCCAGAAACTGTTATACATTGCATACCTTTATCTTCAAGTTTTTATCATTCGAACACCTTTTTCACTTAAAGTCATTTTACAGTTTTCTTGCATTTAAACGCTTTCTTCATATTTCGAATCTTTTACATTCCAGAGAATCTTTTACATTAACTGTTTTTATGCTTCGAAGTCATTTACTTGTCTTTTATGCAGTTTTTACATGTCTTTACAATTGAACTTTATTCATGCAATTTAGTTTCGCGCACATTTATTTGATCACACCTTTAGATATTTAATAGAAAAATCGAAATAAGTTAAACACCTACACAACATTCTAAATACCAACCATGAATACCAGTTCTATCATGAGAGTCACCCTAATGACCAACACGTCCTAGGATCAATCTAGTCGATCCTGCGAGTTACCAGAGAGATTGAATAACAGTCAGCAAGATTATTCGATTGTTTGGAGGACTAGCGGTTGTTTACCAGAAATCACTGTAAACAAGTAACCGGTTACCACTGTGTTACTCAGAATTTTGTAAAATTGTAAATTGCATAATTTTTGCCTCGAGTGCTCGTTTGACGCACCGCTTGGACTGTTGGAAAGCTAAAATCATTTTCTATCCTATAAAAATAAATTGGAATACAGTAGCTAATTATTTTACCAAAACATTGGTTCCTATCTGTGTATATTCCTGAGTAATATGCGATGATTTATATTGTGATTAAGTAAGATGATGTTGTATGAATGGTTTGATTGTTTTCACGATGTATTGCATGATAATGATGATGACGATGACCTGTATTGGTGTGACATTGATAAGTAAGAATACTCAATGTGAAATTATGTTGTTGCAATTTGATTGTGTGACATGATATGCATGATGATGATGATGATGACATGTATTGGCGTGGCATTGATAGGTAAAAATAATCAATGTGAAATTATGTTATTGCATTTTGATTGTGTGACATGATATGTATGAAAATTATGATGATGATAATGGCCTATATTGGCGTGGCATTGATAGATAAGAATAATCAATTTTAAATTATATTGTTGCATGTCAGTGTCGCATGCATTCATTAAAGAAGGCTTGTATTGGCGAAAGATGACACGTATTAGCGAAAGATGGCATGTATTGACGTTGTTTCCCTAAGTTGGCCTTTATTTAGTTAAGGGTTTTTCCCTATTGGTACCACATGCATTGAGTCTGTTTCAGTTTCACTATATTACATAATTGTTAGTAATTGATTATTTGAGCGTCGAATGAATTTCTACTTTCTTTATGATGGATGTTTTATACTGTTTATGCACTTAATTATGTTGATGTATTTCGTAGTATGATGAACAAGAAAAGGTGTGAGGTAAATATGTATAATAATGTGTACTTGAATTTCTACCTACTCATTATTATGCTTCCTCTTATATTGTTATGATATCTCACTCTTTTTGTTTGAATGTTGCCTCTACGTGGGTAACATGCAGATGATTCAAAGTAGTTCGAGGTCGAGGTTAGCTGAAGAGTTACCTTAGTTGTGTAGATTAAGTCGGTGCCTGCTCTGATACATAATACTTGGGGGTTTAGTGTTGTCTTATTATCTTTGGAGTAAACTTTGTATAACTTTGTTGTTTTGAATTTACCTCATGACGATGCTGATTTTTGAATGTTGAAAAATATCACTCTTGTTGAGGGTTGAGAATAGTTATTTATTGATGTTTTACGCTGTGAATAAATGCAATGAAGTTTAAAATTTGAAGTTTATGATTTTGCGTTATGTATCCTGTTTATTGAGCATGTATGATGTATGACAGTGTGACATCCTATTTGTTGTTGTTTATTCTAGAAATTCATTTACTCTGATATTTGTTTAAAAATAATGACGGGGAATTAGGGGTGTTACAACATGTCTACTTAATAAGTTCTTTATTTTCTTTACTTGATAATCGGAAAGGTAGATAGTATCTCCTACCATGCTCACTTCACCCTCAACCTGTATTAGATAGACAAAATGCTCTAGCATCTTTACTAATAATCTACATTACATAATGTCATCTCCAAGAATGAAAATTTTCACATTCTCATTGTCTTTCATATATATAAGCTCCTTGAATTCCCAATAAAATTTCAACAGATAAGCATTTCTTTTGGGCAGATATATTGTCATCAACCTTTCTTTTAGTCAGGCATATTGTCCTAAAGAACTAGAAGCGTGTGAGTTCATTATTGATCAACATATTAGTCTTAAGCTTTCCACTAATTGTGTAAATAGGGTGGTCTGAGATAGATTGTGTCAAGCCTAAACTTAGCTCGTAAAAAAATAAGACCTAGGCATGACCTATAGCTGGTGATATGCTTATTTTTATGTTTGATCTTAGCCTTTTTGAATGCCTTGATGGTCTTTAGACTACTTTAAAGCCCATTTCATTTGAACATATTTAATTTAGTAATATGATTTATGTATAAATAGATTTACAAATTATCTTTTTAATCTAGCTGAGTCGATAGTTAGAGAGATGTCATATTATAGAGATGCAAGTTTGAATCGCGACATCCTTCTATTTCACCTTTGTGTGGGTGAAATTCTAGCCATTAGGCTACTAAACCCAAAAAAAAAAAGACAAATAAATTAAAAGACCAATAAGACTAAGGGTCTATTTTGATTGACGTACTTGAACTTATCTAATGACATAAATTTTGTGAGACTATTTGTTTGAAAGAACTTATGAAAACAACTTATGACATTGTTCATAAGTTGTTTTTAGCTTATTTTCATAAGTTCGCCATGATAGTTAAACTTTATTTTGATATTTCATTTGTTTAACTGGTATTTTATAGAATCTAACTATATAAAAAATTATATTAGTTAATAATAATACATCTAAATATGAAGAAAAAAATGTAAATTGATAATTTTAAATTACTTAAAAAGGTTAACAAATTTAAAACTTAATTCAAGGTATAAAATATAATAATAACACTAATAATAAAAAATATTATTCATATTTATTTATATAGGTTGGACTAATATATTTAAACTATTTTTAATAATCTATGGTATCGCTTTTTTGTAATTAAATAAAATTGAGTCTATTCGTTAGAGATTAAAAAATATATTGTAAAATAATAAATGAGATTTGTGTAAAAATTAGAATGGTGTGAACATGTTGAAACAACAAATAAGTAGTATTGAAATATTATTTAATAAAAAGAATCGTCAATATTGAGCGGGCATGATAATCCATTTTTTGGAAAATTTCATGGGTTTTTTATCAAATAGATGTTTAAAACACATTGCTAAAAAGTTAAGGGAATTTCTTATAGCACCCTATATTTTTAAAAACCATCTTATGCAATTCCCAAAAAGCCCTTCAGTTTTAAGAGATGCATCGAACACACTCTTTTTTTGTTGAACGTAAGTTTATTCTGGAGATGCATATCTGAAAATGTTTCATAGATGCATTTTCGAAATTTATGCAGACAGTTCCATAGCTTATTTTTCAACGATTCTCATATGAACACTACAAAATGTAAATTTCATAACATTTTCTCATATTCGAATATACTAACGATATGAATACAATGACATATATAGATAATAGTCAAGACTACAAAATGTATCAAGAGTATCGGAGTTATACCAAAGTCGATAACTAAATACAATCCAAAATATATCAAGTGTACAAATGTCAAGACTATTGCATATGTCAGACTATAAGTCAACCTCGCACTCTCCCCATGTTCCTGCACTGCCTTTTGTACTGCAGAGCCTCCTAAGCCTCTGTCGTCATGGCATCTATAACACCTCTCGCCTTAGAGCCATTAGGAAAGAGTCATCTATCAATACTTGTTTGTCTAATCTCCACGATACGATGATGCCTAAGTGTGATCGGTGGATCTGGAACTGACCGTTTAACGCTGGTTCGCGAAATGTCGCGGAAGCAAGAGTCGCCACCGTCTTTTATTTTCTCCAAATGGAAAGGACAAAAGCACAGAAAAATTCCTTAAAGAGATTGCTCTCGGTTCGGGAGGTAGGTTATAGGAAGGGAAGGTGTTAGCACCCTTTCTATCCATGGTTATCCATGGGCTCTTAGATACTTGCTCAATGTGTTTTCAAATTGTTTGTTTGCTTTTCAATGTGGGTTTAAAAGTTTCTTTGAAAAATTTCAGATCGACTCGTACGTCAGAGTGTTTGAAAAATTTGCTTTGAAAGCTTTTGAAAAATGTCAGTGTGAAAAGTCTTTTTGAGTTTGTTTTGAGATTAGAGCAAGTATCCTTGAGAACCTACCTACCCTAAGGAATTCGTCTGTGTAAGAGTCCTTTAAAGTAGTGCCATCCCACCATTGAGAGGTAGGTAGCACCACCGTTGGAGGTGTTCGGGTCAATTCGATGTTTAGGGACATGGTGATCACCAGAGCAATAGGAAGACACCTTAGAAGCTACCCTCATGCCAGGTTCCCGGATCATGAGGACTTACTAAGACGTCCTCTACTCGACGATCACCTTTCGAAAGGCAACAGTGAGGCGTACCCTAGAGGTGGTGTGTGCGATTCGTGTGTCGTTTTCAGATATTTGTCTTGTCATGTTTATTTGTGTTCTACGCTTGATTTTAATTAAGGCCAATCATTCTTGCATGCATATTTAACAGTTATAAAGTTGCGGAAAAATAAATCTACGACTATTACAAATGGCGCGGGTCCACATCGCCAAAATTAAACCGGACCCGATTTAGCGGAAAATAAATAAAGCGAAAGAATAAAGTGCGAAAAATAAAGTTACATGGCTTTGGGAGATTTACATAATTATAATGAACGACATAAAGTAAATATGCGCAATTAAATCAAAACAATGGGCGTTGGACCCTTTTGCAAATAATTAAAATTAATAAAGAATTTAAAATTAAAATTAAATGAAAATGGTATTTTTGTATTTTTTAGATTTAATGAGAAAGAGGAGTTAATTGAAATTAAATTAAACGGCAAACCCTAATTCTAATATTTTTATTTATTATGAAAGAATTAAAATATAATCTAAATTAAACCCTAATTTATTTATGTGCAATTTTAATTATAAAAATAAATAAATAAATAATAATTATTATTGTGGAAAAAAGGGAAAAATTAAAAAGAAAATGAAAAGTTATTAAACCTAAATTCTATTTTTTTGGATTTTTATTAAAAAGATTAAAATTATAACCTAATTAAACTAAATATTTACATATAATTTATTTATGAAAATAATTAAAAGAAATAAATATTATATTTGGCCTTTTCTGATTTTATGATGTTTTTGTGTTTTGGTTAAAAATTAAATAAAACAAATAATTAAAATAAACATAACAATTAAAATAATAATTAAAAAGATAAGAAAAATAATTAAATTTGGCAAACCAGGGTGGGGTGTAGCCCCAGATTAGGAGGTTCAGGCCTGGAAATTCTGGCCCAACAAGATTTGATTCGTTGACTTCTCCAATTTGGTGTACCAACGCGTTGACCTAGGCTTAGTGGACCTTCAATCTCAGCCCTTGATCTATATCCATTAGGCATGTGTACGCTTGGATGAGGGTGGAATATGGTGTACATCAATATGAGCGCTGCATGGAATAATGTATTGAAAAATAATGTGAGAAATTACACAGACTTGGGACTTGAACCCAGGTCATGAAGGTTAACGCGTTGATAGCTTGCCAGCTGAGCCACTTAACTACTTTGATATATAATATGCAAATAAATAATATAATAAAAAAACAAGGCATGAGTGGATTAGCGCGCGGAACATTTGAATGAGCCAGTCCCTTTATGACACGACATCATCGTCTTCATCCCTGTAAAAACAAAACTCAGAGGCCACGGTTTTTGAAGCGTTGTTTTAGAGGGCTTTTGAAGAAATAGCGAATAGCGCTATAATGCATATAAATTGATCGCGAGGCTTGAGTTTGCTTCGTCTTAACCTGCTCAATTCAACCATGATACTCACGAGCCCTAATTTTTCCTCTATGCAAAATCCCCAATTCAGAAAACCTGCAACCCTAATATTTGACAATGGCGAAAACGCATATATGGCACAAAAATATAATTGAACATGTTGGTTAGCTTAGAAACATCATTATAAGCAAGAATCCACAAAGAAAAATGCAAAAGGATGCTTAATTTATGCTATGCGATTTCAAGAATTTTGAGGTACGGTTTGACTCAGGGGTACCAATTCAGGGTGTTTTTGTTGATGTTAATGATTGAGAAACGTCCAAGGATGTCTCAGGATGCTAATGGGATGAAAGTTGAAGCTTGAATCGACCTTAAAGCTAGTTTTCAGTGTTTGTGTTTTATGGAAAAATTTCAATTTGCCAAAGGTTCTTGGGGCGCAGCTTGCAGTCTCTTTTGCATTAGGTCTTTGATTCTGATCATATAGGGAAGCTATTAGGTTAAAGATATTGAATAAAATCCAAAGCAATAATTGTTTTCAATCTTTGATTTGTTAAGGATCTTTTCTAATCTTTTTCTCATGTATTTTGGTTCAATCATGATCAATTAGCACCAAATCTTGCCTATTTAAGATGTGCACGAATTATAGAAGCCAAATCATGCATAAAAAGATTTTTTTAGGTTAGGTTTATATTTTTCATGTATTAAAATAATTTAAATGAATTAATATTAATATAAATTCAAATAAATAATTAAAAAATATGAAAATACTTCCCTTTGGGCCTAATGATCGTGCATAGGCTTGGCATGAAGAAACTTGGAAGAAAAATGGGCCCATTTGCATTTTTAGGCCTTTTGCATCAATGTTGACTTTTCAAAATTCCTAAAAATTTCCCAACTTCCACAAGGCATAACTTGGTCAATTTTTAAGCTTTTCACATGTTCTTGGACATTTTGGAAAGGTCTTTGAGTCCTTTAACCAATGCCTTTGGTCCCATGTCATTTTGATTTACCAATCCCAAGTTATGGCCTTTGACTTAAAGTCACTTTTTGTTGACTTTTGAAAATGACCTATAATGTTGAAATTGATAACTTTTTGTGAGAGCACTTCTTGGACTTGGAACATGAAGATGAATTGTAGGAAATGTCTTTCTCTTCAAAATGAGCTTTGGATGGAATTTTTCTGATAATCCATGTGAAAGTTATGCCCTGGTCAATTTCAGTTGACTTTTTCAGCTGTCCAAATATAGCAACTTTTGCATCTTTGATTATTTCTGAGCCAAATTTTGAGAATCATGATCAAGCATTGATCAAATGATGTTTGTGGCTTCAAAATGATAGGTTGACCAAAAATTTGAACTTTTGACTGTCAAATGACCATTTTGCCCCTACAGTTGACTGTAGTGCAATCTAGGGTTTTGACTGTGCAATTTTGAGCTGAATGCCTTGAAACTTGACATGAGGATGTTTGACCACATTTGTAGGCATATGAGACTTGATTGGGCCTTTGAAAAGTTCATTTGCTTGACCAGAATTCAAACCCTAGTTTTGACTGTCTAGGAGACAGTTGAGCTGCACAACCCTTGGGGAATTTTGTGACCTTGACTTGACAAATCTTGGAGAATATGGGAGGGCAAATTTTGGGGTACAACACTAAGCAAGACATCATGAGTATAATCGGCCCTAGCCTACTCCTTCTCTAGAATCTCATGATGAGTTGACTTAAGTGGGTGTCCTAGAGCATCTTGTACCAAATATAGATGGGACACTTGGAAGAACCAATAGATGTAACCGTCCATATAGATCCAATTGTTCAGTGCTATGGTACTCCGTGCCTTATCTGGTGCTAGATGATTATCATAATCATCAAACATGGCATCCATATCCATGTATTTCACAAGGGGAGGAGTAGACACGGTATGATGCCTGAGAATTTACTGCATATAGTCAAACTAAATATGACGTGCTCAGGCAAATGATGAGTTATCTTGCACGACTCGTAAGCCAACCATCCTGAGTATAAGACAACGTCATCAAATGGAATCGTCACACAATGGTTGACGTAAGAATGAAAGTGTATATCACTAAAGACCAAGCGGTCAATATACACTCTGAACAGATATGTCGTTTGGTTCCCTCTGAGAGGGTTGAATGCAGAAGCACCCAGCTTATCCTTAATATAAGTCGGATCAAATGACCAACCAGAGATGCATGGGAAGTCTTGTAGCATTCAGGCCTGAAAAAACAAGAATCATTAGTTAGCAACGACATTACAATAATTAAGAAAATTAATATAAGACCAATAAATATTACCGTCAAAAGTGTGATACTGACAATCATCTGCTTCGTCTTTCACCTACAGTCGTCAGATAATTTACAGTACAAGTAGACCAAACAAGCGACCCCCCATTTGTGCTAATGGATCCCTTCAAAGTGCTCAAAGTACCGTAGGCATATGACATCCACATAAGTCTCACCCGTCTTCAAAAAAATGGTAGTGCCAACCAAATACAACAAGTATTCTCTCATAGCTTACGCTATGTGCTGCCCTACCTGCTCAGCATCATCATCACCCAATCGTGCTCTCACTATCTATTTTTCAAACACCTTCTACAAATACCTAAATCTGGCATGAGCACCACGAGTCTTGTCCATCTCCTTCATAGCACTATGTGGGGTAACTTCTAAGTATTCTACCATCAACTCAAGTCCCTCTTCCTTGTCACACTTCCCATGATCTAAAAACCTCCCCCTTACCAGAAGATGCAGCAGACACGCAACATCATCCAGTGTGATAGTCGTCTCCCCATGTGGTAGATGGAAAGATAACGTCTCCGTATGTCATCTCTCAAAAAAAGCGGTATCCATACCATTATTAGCTATAGTATAACCACTCAACGCTAAACCTTGACTTTTTCCCCTTTGAACCTAAGCATGTTGTGCAACCCTGTCGTATCTCAACCTGGATTGTCTGTCAGCCATAACTCGTGTAAAAGGACAAAACAAACGTTACACAATGACTCATGTTCAAATAAAGGAAGTGTAATACAACAAGACTTATTTCGGAAATACATCTCCAGTTTTTATGTACACGTTGAAAAATTTCGGAGATGCACCTCCGGAAATTCCTACAACTAACTCAGCGTCAATGGTGGCTTAGAGGGTTTGAGAACCTAAAAAAACGACATAGATCGTTAAAACAACCTAACTAAAACTTTCTACTGTAGTTCTAAGTTAACAAACACTTACAATCTTCCCATCTTCTAACCTAAAACTCAAATTCTAAACTATTTTACATTAACTCAAAAAAGTGCAAAAACAACTTACAAATTCTATCCAAAGCTTGGTTCTTGTTGCTCAATAGGGTTTGAAAACTAATGTTTGATGAAGCTTGGTTGTTGTTTGACGAAGATTGATGAAATTTTACACAATGGGGTTGGGTGGTGTTTGGACAAAATGAGTTTTGAAAATGAATATCTGAAAGTGAGGAAGGGGAAGGGATGATGGTGTGTATTTTAGACAAAATCGTATGGAGATACATCTACGGAAGGATGTCATAGATGTATCTCCAAAATATTTCAGCGTGACATATGGTCTTAAGATAACACATGCACTAGAGTTGGGGTGCGTCTCGAGATGCAACTACGGAAGTTTCCCATAAATGCATCTTCAGTTAATTCCATTCACTGATTTAGGGTCTTGTTTAGTAATGTAAATACTTAGGATGATTTCAGAGACACATCTTCGTAATCTGAAGATATTTTAGTATTTTTGCACGGTGCGTTAGAAAGTCATGGGGTGCATTAAGAAATTCCCTAAGTTAATTTTGTAGGTATTGACAAATTAGCACATTGTTGTTAAATTAGGATGACAACTTATGAAATACCTCGTGTTTGCGAGTTGACATATTTTTTATTATAAGAGGTACTCTTATTCTAATGTATATGCATCATTCATATTGGAGAAAATTAAAGGTAAATAAGCATAAACTACATGATGAAGAACTCTGGATTACTATGGCCCCTTTCCCATGGGAACTAGAGTGGGAAAGAAGAAAAAAATGAACTTGTTTAAAGAATGTGTTGGCCAAAGGGTGTTACACTTAAATGTGCATGAACTACTATATCTCTATACAACTTCAATGTGTTAAAATTAAATGAGAAGATAAGAAAACTAAAAAATCTAAAGAGTATGATGTGTTGTTTGAACCCACATATTGAGAACATGTTTGTGCTTCTCAGGAATCTCCAAGTTGACTATCTCAAGGATCAGCAAAAAAACATCTCAAGAATTTGCAAAGCACGCGCATATTTGAAATTAGTTTTGTCAACACGGATCATTGTTTTCAATTATAAAGTAGGAAATTTTAAGAATTTGAAGGTGTGACAAATATTTCATTTAATGTTTAATTATTATGCATGTATATTTTCGTGCATATCACTGAGAAAATTGTAACATTAATACATATGGAGTTGACCATATTGTACCATCGTAACATTGATATATATGGAGTTGACCATATGCACTTAATATATTTATCATTTTGTCAAGGTATTTACTACAAAATCATGTGTAATGATTAGTGTTAAGAGTTGAATCCATAACTAAATTTATGCTTAAAATACTTTTAAATTTTCTTTAATCAAGTTGTATCTTGTTCCTGCCAAACACTTTTGGATAACTTTTTTGAACTGAATTAGATAAGGCTGCAACTGTTTTATATTTTTGCGATTATTATCTTGTCTTGTATACGTGATGTTGTGCCTCTTTTTTCCTTATATAGAAGCTTCCTTTTATACTTCCATCCATAGGCTTTGCATTCAATGATTGGTGACCCCTACCTTCGTTCATAAGGGGATTTTTATAACTCCCTATGCCTCCTTAGAAATGTAACGCTTTGTTTAAGAGCTTCTGTAACATCCAAGCGGCCTTTGGCATTTTGTAACAGCTGGGCCAATTTCATAGTTAGGAGTCACTGGTGTCCCGACTTCATACATTGGCAACACCCTCTTCCATACATATCGTCCTTATGCTTATACGGGCAGCCTTAAATGGGCTTCCGACTTCATATACCGGTCAATTGTCATCATTATATAAATGTTGCGTCCGACGTGCAACCCGTCCTAGGAATTTCGGGGTGTGCATAAGCCCCCGATCATGAGACCTAAAGGGTTGAAGTGTTTGGACAAAAATATTATGGAATTTCGTGGGGATGACGTCCTTAGTCGGTTGCTCACATATCCAACGGTCGATTATTTGTTGACGTGTGTCAGTGGGTTTTTAAATGCAGTAATGGCATGCGTCCCATCGAATCTATCCATTTTTGCAATGATGATTTTTACGGGGAATATGCGACCATCATAACCCCTATCTCTAGTCACTTCATCTTCATGTTTGTAGTTCTTTAAAAACCTCAAACAATCCCCTACTCCTTGTTGTTTTCTCTTTTCGCTGCAGTATTGTGAGAAATTGTTCAAGGATTACTACGCCTTTTTTGACGTTTTTATGCCTTCTCTTTTGCAACACTTCCAAATAATTAGATTTTTTATTTAATTATTTAATTGATCTATGATGAGTATTTGTGAGTATATGTGATGTTTTGATGAATATGATGTGTGATATAATGCTATGTGTGGTATAATAGAAATTAAGTGATATTGGGTATTTTAAATAATTAGAGTAATTATTTAGAATTATTTTTATTGGGGAAATATGTAGGCATGAAGTGCGCCTAAGAGGGGAAGGGGGGGGGGGGGGGGGGGGGGTGAATTAGGTACTTTAAAAATTCTGGTTTTTAGTGATGATGGTTCTTATTTTTCTGGTTAAAAGTGAGTTTAGGAAAGCTTAAAAATGCAGAAAAATAAAGAGACACGGGCGATATATCCTGGTTCCCCTCACAGTCCGAGAGTACTTCAGTCCCCTTTCAACATGAAAGAGATTTCCTTATTGTGGCAAACTTAAACAAAGAACTACCAAGTAACCAAGAACAATCCTCTTGGACCAAGAATAATCCTCTTGGATTTTCACTAAGTTAGCTATGAGAACAATCCTCTCAATGTAACTACACTTGTATCCAACAACTTTGGAAAGACAAGATTTCAAAAACACTTAAACTTATTTCCAACAATCCTGGAAAAATAAGTAAGTAATTATCAATTCTTGAGTTTGAGTGAGTAGATAATATTGATCACTTAGAGTGATTTAACAATGTATGATCTTCTATTCCAATAATATTATTGTACAATGACTCAAGATATAATTGCTCAAAGTTTTCTGTTTGTTAATGTATGAGAATGTGCAGAAAACTTATGCATGAAAGTGAAGGAATGCTTGAGTTTGTATTTTGAAATTTCAGAAAATATTTATGGAAGAGGTGTTGAAATAGATTTTGAAATTGAATATTTATATGTTCATAACACCCTTTTGAAACATCATGAAGTTCTGAAAATGTATCAAGAACAAATGCCAAGTTTGAGTGAAAAGTTTCAATGAAAAGGCATGATGAACAGGAATGTAAAAAGCTGCTGTTTTTCAAAATCGTGCAGCATGCAATCAATTGCACTCTTTGTGTAAATCAATTGCACAAGGTTTCAACAGCTATTTTTTCAAAACTTTTAAGAGTGCAATCGATTGCACTATCAATACAAATTGATTGCATGCAAAGTCAGTAGCAAAAAGTAAGTGAGTGCAATCGATTGCACTGAGAAACATAAGCAAATGTTTTGAAATTTTTAAGTATGCAATCGATTGCACAGAGAAACAGAAGCAAAAGATCTGAAGGTTTGAAGTGTGCAATCGATTGCACTAAAATGTAAATCGATTGCATGCAAGAGAAAAATGAAATTTTAACTTTGAAAAACTTGAGTAATGATTTTTAAACATTTCTTTTTAATTTTTGAGCATATATATCTTAAGATCAAAGTAGATAATATTATTATACCTTTAAAGTTGTTGAGAATTTTGAACTGAAGATATTATCCTCAGATGCTTTGAGCTTGATCATAAATCTTTGCCTTCTTTGTTAGCCATGGTTTGTCTTCATCAAAACAAAAGCTCATTTGTGAAGCTTGATTTTACATTCTCCCCCTTTTTGATGATGACAAACAATCTTGCTTTATGCGATGTACTTTTCGGAAGAGCTTCTACCCCTAAGATGCAAAACTCCCCCTATGTAGGAGAGGATTGGAATCCTATGCGTTTCTTCATCTTGATTGGAGAGTACCTTAAAAAAATTAAGACACAAAAAATACAAGCATAAAGTACCACACATCTTTCTCCCCTTTTGGAATTATCAAAAAGAAGGGAAAGATGCATAAAACAAATAATAATAGAGCAATATATTGAGAAAATTTAGAATTAAAACAGTAACACAAATTGTTTAAGGATTATACAGAAATTTGAACAAACAAAACATTGAATAGCAAGACAAGAACATAATAGAAAAACAGTTAGCCAGAACATTAAGGGTGATGCATGTCTGAATGGTCATAAGACCATGAGCCTTGATTCGGGAATTGTTGTTGAAGTGGGGGTTATGTGTAGTGTTGAGGAGGTGCAGCTGGATTATTTGGATCGTATGGTGGAATATGAAGATGAGAGTACATGTATGAAAATTGTTGATTCACATCCGTGCGAAAGTCATTAATCCGGGTTATAGTGGAATCATTGATCGCACTCCATTGATTGTTGATGTTGGTGTTCATGGAAGCAAACTTTTGAGACATGTAATCCATAAGCTCTTGATTGCTTGGACCAGAGAGAGCAGTAGGAGGAGGAGGCACAACTTCACCGCCTTTGACTTATTGGTCATCGCCAACAACATCTTCACCAATGTAGGTGATGGTTTTTGTTTCCGGATTGTAATGCTCTCCCATTATGGAGTCAACATTCTTAATGGAAATCTTGTTTAGATTAGGATTCATATTCACCTTTTCAAACCCAGCAAAATCCACACCAAATTCCTCCATAATCAAAGTGACAAAATAAGTATATGGAAGAAATTTAGATTTTGCATCCACTCTCATCATATGCACCATGATAAGCCTTGCCCAGTTTACACTTACCCCTTTCTTTCTTGCATAAATTAGCTGCATTTCCAAGTCGGTAACAGTGTAGTGGTTTCCAGGTCTTGGAAACATAATATAGACCAGAAAATAATTATATAAGCAATCTTCTATATGGAGGTTACCTGCACTCCAGGAGTCTCTGGATGGAATTACTCTGCCAAGACCACGAATCTGTTTGGCGCGAAATTCAGCTTCACTTAACCGCCCAATGCTGTAAAAGAACTCCTTTTTCCTGTAGTCATCCCATATCTCGTTTTCAGGATCATATAGGGAACTTCCAGTGAAAGGAATATGAAGGATCTCACCAACAACCCGAGGAGTTAGAAAGATACGAGTGCCCAACACATTTGTGACCAATTTGCCTTTGTGGGGTGTTAGATTGCTGAAAAACATTCTTACCAAATCCGGGTAATATGGACTGAACGAAGAAATTAAGGGTTCTAGACTATAAGCAGCTAGATCATTTTGAAAGGAAAAGCATTCTTGAGGAAAGGAGGATAGTATACCATATTTGCGGTTGGATGTTATTTTCCTTTGAAAGTCTTTGATAAATCTGGCTTCTTGCTCTTCGGTGAGAGTTGAAAGCAATGGATTGGATGTTGAATCAACCTTCTTCTTCCCTTTTTCTGAAACTGAAGCCTTTCTCTTTTGTCTTGAAGCCATGGGTATGGAGTTTTAGGGTTTTGGGTTTTTTTAGGTTTTGTGAGAGAGAAAGGTGTTTGTGAGCTGAGATTTGGAAATGATTTGGGTAGGTAGGGAATGAGTGATTTGGATTAAAGTATATTTGGCTTGGGAATATGAGAGAGGAATTCTGACCAACATAATTTTTCAGTCATAAAAGCAAGTTGCAGTACGTGCAATCAATTGGCATACCAGGTGCAATCGATTTGCATACAAACAGAATCAAAATAAAACATAAACGCATAGAGTGCAATCGATTTGCATTGAAGGTGCAATAGATTTACACACAAACAGAATGGACATAATTGAAAATACTCAATGAGCAATCGATTGTCACTCTTTGTGCAATCGATTTGCATCAACTAAAAATGTCCAAACCCAAATTTTTCTTAAAAAATTAAATACCATATAACATAGATTATCATATAGAATGTATAAAACATATATAAGAGTTAAATCAAGGGTAGAATGCACCTTATAAGTCGTGTTCGTCAAGTATGCCAAGCTCTCGTCGAATTTTGTAGAAAGGTTCTTTTGCCAAAGGTTTGGTGAAGATATCGGCAAGCTGATTATGAGTATCTACAAAGGTTACCTCGACATCTCCTTGAAGAACATGATCACGGAGGAAATGATGTCGAATGTCTATGTGTTTAGTTCTTGAATGCATGACGGGATTCTTTGTAATGTTAATTGCACTGGTGTTGTCGCATCTTAGAGGAATGCACCCTAGATCGAGTCTGTAGTCACGAAGTTGTTGTTTTAGCCACAAAATTTGAGCGCAACTACTACCCGCTGCTATATATTCAGCTTCGGTCGTGCTTAGAGCAACACATGCTTG
Organism: Vicia faba; assembly: GCA_948472305.1. Lineage (NCBI taxonomy): Eukaryota > Viridiplantae > Streptophyta > Magnoliopsida > Fabales > Fabaceae > Vicia > Vicia faba. Next base: position 150,440 of record CATIWC010002914.1, on the reverse strand, counting down.
TTTCTTGCAGTCCCATGATACTAATGCATTACCAAGAATGTGACAAGTACCACTTGTGCTCTTTCTATCCGTTTTACAACCTGCATAATCCGCGTCAGAATAACCAATTAAGTTGCAGACACTACCTTTAGGATACCACAATCCGACATTTGTTGTCCCTTTGAGATACTTCATGATCCTCTTTACCTCCGTGAGATGAGATTCTTTTGGGTTAGCTTGAAAATAAGCACATAGACAAACACTAAACATTATGTCAGGACGGCTTGCCGTCAAATACAATAAGGAGCCAATCATACCTCGATATTTAGTGATGTCGATGGAAACATTTAATTCATCTTGATCAACATATAAACCAGAACCCATTGGTGTAGACATTTCCTTACAGTTATCCATGTCAAACCTTTTCAAGAGTTCCTTGAAATATTTGGATTGGTTGATGAAGATGCCATCTTTTAGTTGTTTGATTTGAAGTTCAAGAAAATAGTTCATTTTACCCATCATGGACATTTCAAATTCTCCTTGCATCATTGATGAGAATTCTTCACACATTTCTTGATTTGAAGAACCGAAAATGATGTCATCAACATAGACTTGTGCTAGCAAAGTGTCGTCTTTGATTTTCTTGATAAATAGAGTCTTGTCAACTTTGCCTTTTTTGAAACCTTTTTCGCATAAGAAGTTGCTTAAACGATCATACCATGCCCTTGGTGCTTGTTTCAGTCCATAGAGAGCTTTTCTCAATTTAAATACATGAGATGGATTCTTGAAATCTTCGAACCCCGGGGGTTGCTTAACGTAGACTTCTTTAGTGATATATCCATTCAAGAATGCACTTTTGACATCCATTTGGAAAAGCTGAAAATTTAATGAACAAGCATAGGCAAGTAAGAGACGAATAGCTTCTAACCTTGCAACTGGAGCGAAAGTTTCTTCAAAGTCTATTCCTTCTTCTTGATTGTAGCCTTGTTCTACCAATCTTGCTTTGTTGCGAACAATTATTCCATTCTCGTCAAGTTTGTTTTTGAACACCCATCTTGTTCCAATAATGTGTTTGTTGCTTGGCCTAGGGACGAGTTCCAAAACTTGATTCCTTTCAAATTGATTCAATTCTTCTTGCATAGCGATAATCCATTGGTCATCGCCTAAGGCTTCATCAACTTTGGAAGGTCCAATTTGAGAGACAAACGCCATGTTTAGGCAAGCATCCTTGAGATTTAATCTTGTAGGCACACCTTAACTTATATCACCAATTACTTTATCAATAGGATGATCTCTATGGATTCTCCATTCTTTTGGTAGATCATTGAGATTTGATTCTTGTTGAGGTGATTCTTCGAGTTGAATGGGTTGATCCTTGGAAGAATTTTCTTGAGGACCTTCTAGAATTTCATCATCATCATCACAAACAATATTATCCTCCTTGGAGGGGTTAGTTTCATCAAAAGGAACATGCATAGATTCTTCAATAGTCAAAGTTCTTTTGTTGTATATTCTATATGCTTTACTAGAGAGTGAGTAACCAAGAAAAATACCTTCATCGGATTTCTCATCAAACTTATCCAAATTATCTTTGTCATTGTTTAGGATAAAGCATTTGCATCCGAAAATATGAAAGAAAGCAATGTTTGGTTTTCTCCCTTTGAAGAGTTCATATGGAGTTTTCTTTAAGATTGGTCTAATGTTAACTCTATTGCTAACAAAACATGTCGTGCTCACCGCATCCGCTCAAAAGTATTTTGGAAGATTTGGGTCGCTAAGCATTGTTCTAGCAAGTTCCACAAGAGACCTAATCTTTCTTTCAACCACTCCATTTTGTTGAGGAGTCCTTGGTGCCGAGAAGTTGTGAGATATTCCATGTTCTCCACAGAATTCTTCAAATAGAGCATTTTGGAATTCTCCGCCATGGTCACTCCTTATTGAGGCAATTGTTAGAGACTTCTCATTATGAATTTGTTTAGCATACTTCTTGAACGCCTTGAATGCATCACTTTTCTGCACTAAAAAGAATGTCCAAGTATATCTAGAGAAATCGTCAACAATAACCAAAGCATACACATTACCTCCGAAACTCCTTGTTCTCGATGGACCAAATAAGTCCATATGTAACCATTGTAGTAGCCTTGTAGTGGACACCACATTCTTAGATTTGAAAGTTGATCTAGTTTGTTTCCCTTTTTGACAAGCATCGCATAGTCTATCTTTGAAGAAATTTCTCTTAGGCAAACCAATGACAAGATCATGCTTGATTAATTTATTCAAGTGTTCCATATGAATATGAGCAATTCTTTTGTGCCATAGCCATGAATCATCATTGTTTGCCATGAGACATTTAACCTTCAAAGATGGATCATCAAGGGAAATCATGAATATATTATTGATTCTTTTACCTTTAAGTATAACCTCGTGAGTGACTTTGTCTTCTATCAAACATTCATCCTTGGTGAACTTGATTTTGAAGCCTTTTTCACAAAGTTGGCTAATACTTAGAAGATTGTGCTTTAGTCCTTCAACATAAAGAACATCTTCAATGGATGTGAAAGGTGGAGCACCAACTTTGCCTTTGCCTAGGATTCTTCCCTTATTATTGTCTCCATAAGTGACAAAACCCTTGGCCTTTAGCGCTAGATGTGAAAATTGGTTTATATCTCCTGTCATATGCTTTGAACAACCACTATCAAGATACCAAAGATTGCATGTGGTCTTCAAGCATACCTGCAAAACAAATTAGGTTTTGTTAGGTACCCAAGTTGCTTTGGGTCCTTCATAATAGTGCCTTTCTTTACCCATACATAATGCCCATTTGCCACACTGAAGTTTCTAACATAGCAAGCATTAGGTGTATGGCCTTTAATACCACAATAAAAACAAGTAGGTTCAAAGTTACTTCTATATCTAGAAGGATAAGATTTCTTCTTAGAAAATGTTTTCTTTTTAGGATAGTGAAGAACTATTTTAGGTTTGTTCACTTTCTCTTTGGATGATTGATCACTAGCCTTAACAAAGATAGTTTTGTTAGAACTTGGTTTTGAAAACTTTGAATATCCAAGTCCACTTTTATCATTGGAGTATCTTTGTTGGCTAAGAACACCTTCCAATTCAATTTGGACTTTTTCATATCTTTCAATGACTCTTTTTAATTGGACAATTTGGAAAGAGAGTGAATCACAATTTTTGCATACAAAATTCTGTTTTTGTTCATCACTTGATTTTTATTTTTCTTCTTTGAAATCTTTTTCCATTGAAACATATTTTTCTTCTAAGGATGAATTTTTTTTCTTTTGTGATGAAATGGTTTTATACAGAATTTTGCATTCATTCAATAGTTCATCTATAGCACCTTGTGCATCACTATCAAAAAGAGAAAATTCATTACTAACCTCATTGTCTTCATCATCAAAATGGTGTGAGGCCATCAATGCTAGATTTGCACTTTCATCACTATCGGAATCGGATGAGGAACTTATTTCATTGTCCTCCCATGCGACATAAGCCTTTTTGTTCTTGAATCCCTTATTTCTTTTGAAGCCACCTTTCTTGGAGAGTTTTGGACAATCCGGCTTGATATGACCTTGCTTACCACATTCATAACATGTGATTTCTTGTGTTGATGTGGAGACTTCCTTTTTCTTAAATTGTTTCTTTCCTTTTGAATGAGAAAAAGGTTTGTCATTTCTACCGAAGAACTTACCAAGCCTTTTAACAAGAAGCATGAAGTTTTCATCTTCTTCCGGATTGTCTTCCTTTTCAACTTCCTTGGAGTCTATCTTCAAGGCAATATTCTTGGATTTCTTCTCTTGATTTTCATGCTTTTCAAGTCTTCCGAGTTCCGTTTCGTATTCTTGAAGTTTTCCAAATAATGTTGCGGATGTCATGTTGGAGAGACTTTTCTTTTATGAAATTGTCGTTACCTTTGGTTGCCATTCCCTAGTTAAGGACCTAAGTACTTTCAGATTTAGTTCATCATTCGTAAAAGTTTTACCAAGAGCACTTAGATGATTTGTCAAGTGCACAAATATCTTTTGTAAGTCAAGAATGGTTTCTCCGGGCTGCATTCGAAATAATTCATATTCTTGACTTAGGGTATTTAGTCTTGATCTTTTTATTTCAACTGTTCCTTCATGAGTTTGTACCAAGGTATCCCATATTTCTTTTGTTATTTTGCATGCCGAGACACGGAAGAATTCGTCCATTTTAAGTGCACCTTGAAGAAGGTTTATTGCCTTTTTATCATAGAGAACTTTCTTCTTATCATCATCGTCCCATGCAATTTTAGGCTTTGATGAGCCAACACCATTGATTACCGTTATAGGGATAAATGGACCATTTTCAACGGCGTCCCATATTTCTTTTCCTTGTGCTTCTAGATGTGCCTTCATGCGTATTTTCCAGAAGTCAAAATATTCACCACAAAATATAGAAGACTTGTTGTTACTACCACCATCTCTGAAAACGGGATTTTGATTTGCGAAATCCATTCTGGATCTTTTAGGAACAGGTTACCTATAACCTGCTCTGATACCAATTGTAGGTACGAAGTGCGCCTAAGAGTGGGGGGGGGGTGAATTAGGTACTTTAAAAATTCTGGTTTTTAGTGATGATGGTTCTTATTTTTCTGGTTAAAAGTGAGTTTAGGAAAGCTTAAAAATGCATAAAAATAAAGAGACACGGGCGATATATCCTGGTTCCCCTCACAGTCCGAGAGTACTCCAGTCCCCTTTCAACATGAAAGAGATTTCCTTATTGTGGCAAACTTAAACAAAGAACTACCAAGTAACCAAGAACAATCCTCTTGGACCAAGAACAATCCTCTTGGATTTTCACTAAGTTAGCTATGAGAACAATCCCTCAATGTAACTACACTTGTATCCAACAACTTTGGAAAGACAGGATTTCAAAAACACTTAAACTTATTTCCAACAATCCTGGAAAAATAAGTAAGTAATTATCAATTTTTGAGTTTGAGTGAGTAGAGTAATATTGATCACTTAGAGTGATTTAACAATGTATGATCTTCTCTTCCAATAATATTATTGTACAATGACTCAAGATATAATTGCTCAAAGTTTTCTGTTTGTTAATGTATGAGAATGTGCAGAAAACTTATGCATGAAAGTGAAGGAATGCTCGAGTTTGTATTTTGAAATTTCAAAAAATATTTATGGAAGAGGTGTTGAAATAGATTTTGAAATTTAATATTTATATGTTCATAACACCCTTTTGAAACATCATGAAGTTCTGAAAATGTATCAAGAACAAATGCCAAGTTTGAGTGAAAAGTTTCAATGAAAAGGCATGATGAACAGGCATGTAAAAAGCTGTTGTTTTTCAAAATCGCGCAGCATGCAATCGATTGCATCCTTTGTGTAAATCGATTGCACAAGGTTTCAACAGCTATTTTTTCAAAACTTTTAAGAGTGCAATCGATTGCACTATCAATGCAAATCGATTGCATGCAAAGTCAGTAGCAAAAAGTAAGTGAGTGCAATCGATTGCACTAGCAATGTAAATCGGTTGCACTGAGAAACAGAAGCAAACATTTTGAAAATTTTAAGTATGCAATCGATTGCACAAGCAATGTAAATCGATTGCACAGAGAAACATAAGCAAAAGATATGAAGGTTCAAAGTGTACAATCGATTGCACTAAAATGTAAATCGATTGCATGCAAGAGAAAAATGAAATTTTAACTTTGAAAAACTTGAGTAATGATTTTTAAACATTTCTTTTTCATTTTTGAGCATCTATATCTTAAGATCAAAGTAAATAATATTATTATACCTTTAAAGTTGTTGAGAGTTTTGAACTGAAGATATTATCCTTAGATGCTTTGAGCTTGATCATAAATCTTTGTCTTCTTTGTTAGCCATGATTTGTCTTCATCAAAACAAAAGCTCATTTGTGAAGCTTGATTTTACAAAATAGAGATAATAATATGATGTAGAAACTGTCTGGGCAAAAGTGGAAGACCATATTATGGGTCCAAGAGGTAAGTTTGGCATAAGGAAAATTTGGGGTTTAGAATGCGCGTTTTGTACAATCGCGCTTGGAGAAGAGACAGAGAAAAGAGTTGACCTAGGTGTGGAAATGGTTTTAGTTTGCGAGCAAGCAATTACGAGCGTCCTACCTACTCAAAAGGTCTTTGTTCTTTTCCTTCTCTTTTAGATGTTGCCATCTTACTATTGATTGGTAAAAAGTCCCGTCGTTGGATGTGAAGGGACATACGTGAGTCAATCGTATAGTCATAGAAGGCAACTTATGAGACGTTTTAGCAATTTTTGTAAGGGACTAGATCATTTACTGGAGGCAACATCGTGGGACATCGAGGGACTACGATCTTTTTATCGAGGGTCTTTGCTAAAATGCCCATATTCGAGGGACATGATTATTTTTCGAGGCAGCAAGCGTGGTTACCTTAAAGGTACACGTGTGTGAATAGTGTGTTTGATTGCATGCATTTTGTCTTTGAAATTAGGGATTTTCTAACGGTTGATTTTATCTTGCCATACACACCCTAATTACTAACAATTTATATTAAAGCGGTAAATTGCAGAAATTAAAATCCTAAGCTATTACATCACTTTAGGGGATGGGGGATACAAATGTACAAATGGGGGTGGAAAGAAATAAAAGTCCTAATTATTACAATCATATTGAATAGAAATGAAAGAAAATATATAAAAAATAAAAAATAAAAATAAAAACAGCGCAAAGGAGAGAAAAAACAAATCTTTCGATTCATGCAGTATGGTTCGAAACATGCACCCTTTGATTCATAGGGAGAAAACAAATCTTTCGATTCATGCAGTATGCACCCTTTGATTCACACACCCCTTTTTCTTCTGTTTGGGCCTATAAAGCAGTGTGTGTCTAAGCCTAAGGCTTTGTGTCAAAGTATGTTGTAGTTTCTCACTCCAACATTATTTTATGGTCTATGCAGGTTAGTTCTTGACAAGAAAAGAAAACAAACAAAAAGAGTATCTTCAAAGGCAATGATTAATGATGTTTGAAACGAAGGGTTTAAAGTCAAGAAGACTTACCTTGAAGCTGGAATATGTGTTTTGGACTTGAGTTGCTGCCTTCGAATGCTCTTGGGTTCAAAAGAACAGAGGTGTTGTCTTTATTGATTATGGGTTCGAAAGAATAGAAACAGAGGTGTTGTGTTTTTTTTTGTTTTGGGTTTAAGAGTGTTCTAAGGCTTCAGCCTTGGATTCTCTCCTCTCTCTTTTTATTCTTCTCCTTTTTCCTTGTCCAAAAGCCCCCTTAGATGTATTGTGAAACAACTTATTTATAGAAGAGTTTTGCTGAAGTTTTGGGAGAAAAATAAATGAAATTTAAACAGTTTGGGTATGTTCTTTTCATAACTTTCGAGGTACAACTCTTATATGCTAGTTTGGTGCAAATTAGGAGTAGCATAACAGGACTATTTTGCAGCAGTTTTGGAGTGTTGTGGCAGCTTGGTGCAGGGCTGTTCCATAGCAGTGCAACGTACTGCTTTTGACATGGTTTTAGGCTGTTATGTGGACAGTACAGCAAGCTTGGGTTTGACAGCATATCAGACTTTGTTCAGCAAACATCTTGAATACTTCACCCTTTCATTTTGAGCACATAGATCCACAACCTTCGACCAAACTGATCAACAGACGAAACAATATTTGTTTCTAACAAATGTGTGTCCTTCGAATGGACCACACAACCTTCAACCAGACTCAAACAACAGAAGAAACAATATTTGTTTCCAACAAATGTGTGTCCTTCGAATGAACCACACAACCTTCAACTAGACTCAACATCAGACGAAACAATATTTATTTCCACCAAATGTGTGTTCTTCGAATGGTCTCAAATATTGAGCATGCAAGATGATCTCATTGGCATAGTCAAAATGAAAGAATTTCTGGATTGCTTTCCTGCCAGTAACCATCAGTTGATTAAGTGTCTAAATCTGCCAACCACTCCTTTCGATTAGTCATGTAGCCTGAACCAGATTTTAAATTCAACATAGTTACCTGCATCTGCACACCCTTTTTGTCTGGTTTGTACTTGTGCAAACTTGAGCTTTTGAAAATCTTTGTGAAAAATGTCTTAAGAAAAGAGAGGGCAAATTTTGGAGTACAACACATATGTACACAAAAACACAAATAAACACAAACTAAATGTATTTACACAAAAATCGAGTTTATTCAACGATATTAACAATAAAAAGTCGATAAGTACAACAAAAAGTATATACAAAAATAGCTACATTTTGCACTTATCAGGGGCCGAGGAGTGCATTCGATTGGGAGTAAAATTCTGTATAACTGATAAATTACTCGACTCGACCAGGAGTAATATTCTGCAGGACCGAGGAATGGTTACTCAACTTAGAACCGAGGAGTGCAGTCGGCTGGGAGTAAAATTCTACATAACCAAGAAATTACTCGACTCAGCCGAGAGTAATGTTTCGCGGGACTGAAGAGGGTTTACTCAACTCGGGGACCGAATAGTGCAGTCGGATTGGAGTAAAATTCCATATGACGATAAATTACTCGACTCAGTCGAGAGTAATGTTTCGCGATCGATGAGTGTTTTTTATCGGAGCTTCATGATTCCAATTTCATCCCCCTATAATAGTTAAAAGATGACACAAATATAAAAAATAGGGGGTGCCTCATTAACCACCCTTATCCTTGCAAGGGAAGAGAGTGTTATCCCCCAACCTCTATTTATTAAAAGTCATTACAAATTTTAACTATAATAAAATTGTAGGTTGGCTACATTCAGAAACCTAGGAATCTTGATTCCATCCAAGTTCTCAAGCTTGTAAGCCTTATTGTTTAATATCTCTCAGATCCTGTACGAGCCTTCCTAGTTAGGAGTCAAGTTCAATTTCTTCTTTGTGTCTGTAATCCTCTTTAGGACTAGGTCTCCTTCATGGAAACTTCTCGGCCGAACTCTTGAGTTGAATCTTCGTTCCAATCTTTGCTTTGCCGCTACTTCTTTGACGTGAGTCGTTGCTCTAACTTCTTCCAACAGATCAGTCGCACTCTCTAACCCTTCTTGATTAAACTCTTCGTTAAAGTTTGTCTGATGCCACATCAGTGAGTTGATCTAAACTGATATCATTGCATCAGCTCCATAGACCATAAAGGGAGTTTTTTTTGGTGGTTGGATGCGGGTGGTATGATAGAACCACAGGATCTCATGAAGATACTAGGCCCATAGCCCCTCATCCTCATCAAGCTTTTTCTTCATGTCTGAAAGAATTATCTTGTTTACTGCTTCTGCTTGACCGTTAGCATGTGGTGTTCCACTAATATGAACCAGTTACGTATACTGAAGTGCATGCAAAATTCCACAACAAACGAGCTCGCGGACTGTGTGTTATTATCAAATACAATAATGTCGGGTAAACCAAAGCATTAAGGGATAAAACTTGAGTTCAAATCATCCTTCATGTGTTTATTGGCCGCAAAATGATGGACCATCTTTCGTGTTAAGTCTTGGTACCCGGTGATGGAGAACCTTGGCAAGCTCATGTACTAGTGCAAGGCGACGTCCTTAAATGTTTTGGTCATGAGTTTCCATTTCAGGGAGTCGAAGGCACTGACTATCGCCATCTGATTGTTGATGGAAATTATATGCTCCTGAGGATCGCTTTTGCCATCGAAAGAAGCCAACGACGGTGGCTTTAAGTTCTCCGGTACCAAGTCGTCCCATATGGCTTCAAACAATGGCTGGGAATCCATAAGCTCTTCATTTGTGTCCCCGTCCAGCTAGCTTAAAGCCTGGAGGGTATGGACGATGACCTACTAAGTCACGTTCTGATGATGCAGAGCCTCGACGACGACCAACAAGTGTGCCATGTCTTGCAGAGGATCTTATTCACTCTGACTGGGTGATGATTCAGACATTGTTGAGATAATGGTATGTGCGGTCTGAGAAAGTTTTACCTAGACTCCACAGTGGACGCCAAATTTTTATGCCAAACACTTTTGGATAGCCTTCCCAAAATAAATCAGACAAGGCTGCAACTGTTATGTCTTTCGTGATTATTATCATGATGTTGTGCCCCCTTTTACCTTCTATGGAAGCTTCCTTTTATACTTTCATCCATAGACTTCACATTCAATGATTGACAACCCCCTACCTTCGCTCATAAGGGTATTTTTCTACGCCTCTTTATTAGATGTATCGCTCTGTTTATGAGCTTTCATAGCATCCAAGCAGCCTTTGGCATTTCCCAACTTCATATGTCGACAACATCTTCCATACATACTGTCCTTATGCTAATGTGGCCGACCTTAAATGGACTTCCGACTTCATATATCGGTTGATTGTCATCTTTATATAAATGTTTCACAGCCCGTCCTAGGAATTCCGGAGTGCACATATTCATTATTTTTCAATTCAAATGTCAATGGGTTTATGCGAAGTAAAGATATAAACCATTACTATCAATAAAAAATATAAAATCATAAAACATTAAGAGTTAAATCACACATAAATTATGTAAAAAGATTACTAAAACTATAAGACTGATCGAGTCCATGCATACTTTACCTAGCATTCCATCTTCACCGAACATATTAACATCGTACAGTAAGTACAACAAGAAGACGATGATATCTTTCTCCCCATAAATCCAAAGACATTTCAATCCCTAAGGGGATATAACACCAACATATACTACCATACAAACATTTTGTAACATTTATTTGAATTGTACAAAATATTACAACACCATCTCTCCTATCATCAAAGCAACAAGATATTCATCAGATAGTACCAAAACTGTGCCTTGCCACGCAGCGAAATCTAGCATTTCTTCTATTATCACAACATGTGTAAATATTTATGTCGACAAATTAAAGGGATCACAGCCATTATTCAACTGTAGATACTTGTGCAGTCTGGCTTGAACCCACACATCCTCTCTGTTAATCTGTTCGCTACACTCACTTTTACTTTTGTTTCATATTTTGTTTTTCTCCCTTTTCACTAGGGAGTTTTTCCATTTATAAAAAAAAACGATTTTTTTCTTTTTCATTTTCGCTTAGACAATCTCAGCAAATTCATCGCTCGAGATCAGCTTTCATCTTTTGTGCTGCTTAGGCGTATAACAAAAACCAACAATCAGGCTGTCTACACCATGTCATCACAATCTCTACAGATGGATCGACTTTTTAAAGTTTGCACCAATGGAACAAAATTAAGGCTTAGTTTTAACCAAGGGCATGGAACTGGCATGTCATCATATCATTAAACTCATTTGTAGTATGTGCCATGTGATTTAAAAAACTGATGATCCGGGTGAGTCACCTGAACTAGCCTTAACCATTTATCTGCAGCTTGCAAGAGTGAATGCATTACTTGATTGTCACCAGCTTCTTTTTTCATCCAAATAGATCCCTTTAATTTATAAGCAGCCATTGCAAAAGTAGGTATGGAAATATTTGGTACACCATCCATCTCACTAGGATAAACCAGGGTAAGACCAGGCGTAGTAACACTTCCTGCAACTAATCAAAATAAATATGTTGAAAATTATATCAGCCAACACTGCAACAAACAGAAAGTATATTTCATGTTCTTGAAAGCATGAATGATTTTTGCTTAATAACAGCTACCATCAAGTTAAGTAATGATAAGAATCAGTTTGTGTTTTTCCATATTTGTCAATTTCAAGTGTCAAAGTTCTATCAAAATATCCATAAGAATTCAATAAAAAATGTGGTTACAAATCAGTTGCAGACTAGCACTTTCTGTTCTTAGCTGTACACTTGGCTTTATGATGCACAGCCATTTGTGACGAGTTCTGCAGAACTACTACATGTGCAGGTGTGAGCAATGTAATTGTAAAGCAAGTGTATCTAGATTTTAATTAAAATGATAATATTCAAAGAAAGGAAAGTGTAGTTAGGCACTCTTGGAAGTTATATTAGAATTTCTTAGTTTATCATCTCAGGCATGTTTGGTTGGAAGGTAATGGAGGGGAGGGGAGGGGAGGGGAGGGGAGAGATTATTTTAAACTCTGAGTGTTTTGGTTCAATTATTAAGAGGGAATGGAAAGTTTTCCTATAACTTCCATTGAATCCACTGTTTTTCACTCATCACACAAATCACACACTACATTAACCCTGAATAACTTGCTTCTTCCTAATATCACTAAAATCTTGATCTCTGTGAGTCAGTTTGCCAAAGATAATCAAGTTTACTTTGAGCTTCATCCTGATTTGTGTCTTGTTAAAAATCAGGCTACATCTGAAGTATTACTACAAAGATCTCTTGGAAAGGATGGACTCTATTCCTTTGGCAAACTGCAGCCAGCAAAATCTGGTTCTATCACTTCTAAATCACCTCATGTTCACACATTCACCAGTACTACACCCGTAGCTTTCAATTCTTTTGCAAATTGTAATGCCCCTAATATAGGACCTTTTGTATCCACTGTGGCACAATAGATTAGACCACCCTCATCACGAGGTGCTCAAGGCTACTCTGACTGTGTAACATTCCTATACCTATGCAATCAAAATTTGATTTTTGTACTGTTTGTTGCTTGGGCAAAGCTCACATGTTACCTTTATTAACTTCAACTACTTCCTATATTGCTCCCTTTGATTTGCTATTTGCTGATGTTTGGGGCCAAAACCTATGATCTCTTCTCACTAAATATCTACTTATTTCTAAATACACTTGGACCTTTTTTCTAAAGCTAAAACCAGAAGTGCATGTCACTCTCACACACGTCACAACTCTCATTGCCACTCAGTTTAACAACAATGTTAAGGCCGTTCAAATTGAAGGAAGGGGAAATCTCAAACCCTACTCTCCTTCACTCAGCAAGGTATAACTCATAGACTAACCTGCCCTCACACATATCACCAAAATGGATTTGTTGAGAGAAAGCATAGGCATCATCAGGTGGAAATCAGCCTTACTCTTCTAGCTCGGGCCAATATACCTCTTGTTCTAGGACCATGATTTTCAAGTTGCATCCTATCTCATAAGCTGTATGCCTACTATCATCCTAGCCATGACTTCTCCCTACTTTTCCCTGCACAAAGTTATCCCTTATTACATGTTTCCTAAAACTTTTGGTTATGCCCACTACCCAAATTAAGACCCTACAATCCTCACAAATTTGCTTACAGCTCCAAAGAATACCTCTTTCTTGGCTACTCTTCTAATCACAAGGGATACAAGTGTCTAGCCAATGATGGAAGAATATACATTTCCAAAGATGTGATATTCAATGAATTGAGGTTTTCCTATTTAATTATGTTTCTTACCTCACCTCTCACAAACAACTCCACCACATTAACTTTCATTCCTTCATTATCCTTCAATCTACAACTCTGAGTCATATCCCTAACCATAGTTCCTTTAAATTACCAACACTCTCAACTATACCTGATCAATCCAAAACTCCACTCACCAAAATAGCACCAGTTCTATTCAATGTCACCCAAAACTCCACTCACCAAAATAGCTCCAGTTCTATTCAATGGCACAATCCTGCCTTACCCACACCTAGCCTTACACAGTCCACAAACACTCCATCTTCTAGCATACACACCATGTACATGTCCTCACCAACTTCTAATGTATCTATACCTAGGTCACCATATCCACCTCCTGCACCTTATAGAATACATTCCAACAATACTCACCCTATTAGAGATATGCTAACAAATGTTCAAGTTAGTTATCTTGTAACTAACATCCGTCAGCATGTAATAGGGAACTCTGCGTCTATAAATGCAAACAGTTTCTCTCTTGTAACTAACTTTTCATAAATGAAAAATCAGTTACAACAGAAAATGGTTACTCTCTTTCTCTCTCTCTCTCTCAACACTTTCTATTATGGTATCAGATTGCTAATTGCGATCCATGGCGGCCTTGACACCTCCACCGGTATCGCCACCGTCTTCCGCCCAAGTATCACAAGTTCCATCGCTGGCGCACTCGAATTCAGTTGACGATTGACATCGTCTCCATTTTTCGCTCAAGATCTCGCTAAAACTAGATGAAAAGAGCTTACATCTATGGCGCCAACAGGTAGAACCTTACATTAATGTGCATAACCTCACCGAATTCGTAGCTTATACTCAAATTCCTTGTCAGTTCTTAGATGAAGAGTTGCGCCGTGCTAGATCTGTTAATCCTGGGTATATAGTGTGGCTTCAACGAGACCAAATGTTGCTATCATGGCTTCAGTCTCCGCTCTCTAGTGAAATCCTTTCACAAGTTCTTGGTTCCACTCATGTGCATCAACTGTGGGATCGGTTGTTCAATTATTTTCAGAAGCAAACTCGTGCTAGACCACATCATCTCAAGGTTGAGCTTCGAGCATTTGTGCTTGAAAACTCTTCATTCAAGACTATCTCCTAAAAATTTGTATGACTGTTGATGCTCTAGCCTCCATTGGAGATCCTATACCTTGTAGCCATTACATTGATGTGATCCTTGAAGGATTACCTTCTGATTATGCAACAGTTGTCTTTGTGTCGTTGAGAGTAAATTTGGTGTATGGATCTAGATGAAGTGGAAATTCTATTGCTAGTTCATGAACTACGTCTTGCCAAATTCAAGAAACAATGTATTACTGACTTGGCCTCTCTCAACCTAACTCACACTACACCACCTCAAACTTCAAATTCTAATGAAGATTCAACTCCAGCTACAAGTGGATATGCTCCCTCACCTAATCTAGAGCAAGACTATCATGTCTTTCGTGGTGGACAAACCAATCGTGGTGGTCATATAATGGTTGAGGTAGAGGAGGACATTTTCTCAACTCAAATGTACAGTGCCAAGTATGCTCCAAGTACGGTCACACTGCCTTTAATTGTTGGCACCGGTTTAATTAACAGTTTCAAGCTCAGTCTAACTACGGTGGCTACAATCAACCCTCGTTTTATGGTTACTCCAACACCTATGTGGACAGGGCATTCACCACCCTCTAGACAATCTCCAATATTCACCTATCCTCCCAGGCACCTTCAATGCCAATGCTACACCTTCAACTTCTATCTCTTGGTTCCCTGATTCAGAAGCTTCATTCTATGTGACCAGTGATGCTAAAAATCTACAACAGCTCACTCCCGGTCATGATCAAATTTATATAGACAATGGTCAAGGTTTGCATATACACACTGCTGGCTCTAGTACTTTTACCTCATCTATACACCCTCACGCGCCGCTCACACTTAATAACCTTCTTGTCTCTTCCATAACCAAAAATCTAATAAGTGGCGGTCAATTTTCTCTGATAATATATTTTCAATTTTCTACTAACAAATGTTATTAAGAATTATATTATGACAATATATTACTAGGGTTTACTATTAAGTATAGGTTTAGCCCATTTTCCTTTCTTTTCTTATGTATTACTCTTTAACCTATTAATATAAATATGAGGGTCACTACACATTGCAGTGTATCTGATTGATTATTCATATTTCTTCTCTATTCGGCAGGAAAATCTTGTGCAGTGAAGGGCTCCAGTCCACGAGATATTGGCTTAGATTTGGGCTAGTGGCGAGCTTTCTTTCTTGAAGGTACACATTAGAATCTATTTGGGTCATGCCCATCAGATTTATCCTTGGACCAAACCAACAAAAAGGCCTTTTCCATTTTCTAGCTTTCCCCTTCCATACTTCTTCCATTACCATAGCAACAACTACTGTGCAAGTATCACTGTCTAGTGGTTTTAGTGGCGGAGGCATGACTAACATGCACGAATCCCTTCTTTCTGCCACTATGCAACATCCTTTTTCTGTTTCTTGATTTTCCAGCATTGTTTCCAATGAGCAATCTAATGTTAACTTTGTTACTTGCCGTGATGACACCCACCCCAATGGACTGGTTCCTTCTTTCTGCCGCTTTGCAACATTCTTTTTCTGTTTCTAGATTTTCCAGCATTGTTTCCAATGACCAATCTGTTGTTAACTTTGTTACTTGGCTTGATGACACCCACCCCAGTGGACTGGTCCCATCACCCATCTTTCTTGCCCAAGAGCGAGATTCTGTGGCTGTTCCTTTCAAAAGTTTTTCTGTTCATGTGACAAGGTCTCCTTTAGAGAAGGTTGTGCTTCCAACTTCTTGGACACACCATGGAGCATTTTTACTCTTTGAATATACTCTTTGACCCATCAACCTTTTAGATATGCCAATCCTTTTGACACTCTTCTTGACCACATGGGTTGCTGCTCTTTCTTGGTCCCTCCTCTTCTCTTCTTGTTTGACCATTTCACCAAGAATTTGTTTGTAGGTTTTGTATTTCTTTTCTGCTGATCCCTCTTCCGTACAGCGTTGTTCCGTCATCCAAATCTTCTGATCAGTCCTATAGAAAAAAACTCCCAACTTGGATCGGGGTTATCTTGATCCCAAGAACAAAACCAAAACAATATCCAAGCTCATGAATGCCCATTGCACTCTATTGAAGCCATGAATTTCTTGCATCTCAAAAAATCTTTTCGGCCCTTGCAATCCATCCAATAGGGTCTATTCTCGTAAAGGTCGGTAAATTCACCATTTGCACCGCCTCCATCTCCAAGAACACAGGCACTCCTCGATGATCCAGTAGGTCAAACCAATTGTTAGGAACCTGAGAATTGGAATCCAAATAAAGAACACTTTATTTAAGAAATAGGATAGATTAGGAGAGAATCTCTCCTCCAAGGGTTTCTCCTTCGCAATAGAGAATACGCTATTCACAATTACAAATATTCCAAGATCCTCTCTACCTTTTGTGTTCTCTTATTTATACACATACTCTATATAGCAACTTCAACTAACTAACTAACTCCTATAACAATTCTTAACTGCTTTAACCACTCTAATATCCTAACAGTCTCCCGCAACACAGAAACACTATCCTATTTTGTGACAACTTGAGCACTGTGGCTCTGTCTCATAATCATGTGTTGCATGCTAAAACAAAGCATATGGAACTGGATATATTCTTTCTAAGGGAAAAGGTGATCAACAAGACCCTCTAAAGGGTCTGTTTGGGAGTTGGTTTTTAGAGGATTTTGGAAGGGAAGGGTTTGAAGGGTTGAGTCTATATTTTGAAATGTATTTGATATTTTTAAAAAGTTTGAAAAACTATTTAATACATTAGCATATAAAATCATATTGTTTTTTAACTTCTTTAAAATATCAAACACATTTCAAAATATAGATGCAACCTTCTAAAGTCTTTCTCTCCAAAACCCTCCAAAAACAAACTCGCTAACAGACCCCGCAACTTATTAGTATGCTGACCCGTTGACTAGGATTCTGTCTCTCATCTAAGGTTTCTTGCTCTAAGAGATAAACTTCGAGTTGTTGACAAAGGTTCCCTAACACAACAAATCTTTTAGGATTTAAAGGGGAGATATTCGAGTAAAGTAGTGCAAGTTGAGTTAACAGCTGAGTGTAATTGGAACTGTTCTGTTTTCAAAACAGAATAGCTAATTACGTAACTAATTGGGCTAGGGGGCTAGGTCAGCAGTCAGGACAGCAAGCAAATAACTGCATAACTAATTTCGTTAGTTACATCTCCCTATAAATTGCTTGCACAAGCTATTGCAATGTAATCAATTAATTTCTAATCTATTGGAAAAAATAGGTAAAAGTTGTTGTGTTTTACTCCTCAGCTTTAGGCTGGTTTATATAGAGAAGATACAATCAATTTATTTAATTTTCTCCTTAACGGAGAATAATGGAAAATAAAGAAAAATAAAGGTAGTCCCATGAAGGAAATAATAAAACCAGAAATATAATATTTTCCAACATAATCAATACAGTACACAAAATTCTTTTTTTGAGTTTAAGAAGATGAATTATTCGTCTTCTTCCACTTTCTAATAAGCAGTCCTAACAAAGACACAAACACATAAAGCAGGAGATGGTATCTATATTTATAAAAGTTGAGGAAGCAATTGTTACTCCCAAGAATTAGAAAAGTCTAGTGAAAGACAAAATGAAATTCGTTGGATACAAGCCTTTCCCATTTTTTATCTAGCAGATAGAGGGGAAAATAGGAATAATGTGTTGATTGTTTCCGACGATATTATAGAGGATAAAGGAAAGACCCCAATTTTGATCCTCCAAAATATAAAAGCATCTGCATCTCAGCTTTAGTTTTTAAATAACAATTTCTTAGAATGTGTGGCTGGACTTAACTCATCCCTACAAAACTGGCTTATAGGGTGAGGACTACCTCCACTTATAAACACAACAGGCCATATTTCTAAGCAATGTAGGACTAAATTCACCCCTTCAAATCCAAAACAATGAAGATGTTGGAGGCTGCATTGAAAGCAAGCCAAATACCGCAATAAAGGCGGAAATTCCAACACACACCCGTCACGCTCGAGCCTCAATGAGGCCGACGATGCGGAAAGTCCAACAAGTGATCTAGAATAGGCTCTGATATCGTCTTAGAATTTGAGTTGGGCATAACTCATCCCTACAAAACCGGATTGTAAGGTGGAGATTGCCCCCACTTATAAACACTTCATAGGCCATATCTCTAAGCAATGTGGGACTAGATTCACTCCTTCAAACCCAACACAATGAAGGGCGTTGGAGGCTGCAATGAAGACAAGCCAAAGTGCCGCAATTAAGGCGACTAAGAGTGGACCGCAATTAAGGCGGAAATTCCAACACACTCTCTCACGCTTGGATCTCAATGAGCCTGAAGTGTGGCCTAACTAATTCCTAAAAAACCGGCTTGTAGGGTGAAGATTGCCCCCACTTATAAACACAACACAGGTCATATCTCTAAGCAATGTAGGACTAAATCCACCCCTTCAAACCCAACACAAACCCAACACAATGAAGGTGTTGGAGGTTGCAATGAAGACAAACCAAATACCGCAATTTAGGCGACTAGGGGTGGTCCGCAATGAAGGCAGAAATTCCAACACAACTTAATCCCTTTATTATGAAAAGCATCATCAAATTGGTCCTTCATTGTTGAACAGATAGAACTTTGATTTCTGCATGCTTAAGGGACTACTAAATTGGTAACATTTTACATTATTTACATGAAAAATTGTGGTAAAAAAATCTTTGGAGGATAAAATGATGAAACTTTACATTGTTGACGACTTAATTGACGAGAGGAATATTTCAAGGACAAAATAATGTGACTTTCAACTTTGAAGAACAAAAACAGGGGTCTCAAATGGAAATAATATTGAAATACCCAAGTATAAAGCCAAGATGCCACTGCAGATAAACACAGACTTGAAGTTGCATAATTACCTGTCAAGGGTGTATGGAGTGTATGGTAGGTTAGAAAGCAGGCATCTAAATCTTTTAAAGTGGGACCTGTAGGTATTCGATATATAGGATACCTAAAAAATGACATTTTAAATGTTATCAGACAAAAAAAATCAGCACCGGAGCATCAGGTTAAGTTAACCTTGTTATTTCTAAACGAAACAGCAAGGAAAGAAAGGAATAAAGTTAAGCATTAGATCACCATGCGACAGACATCCAACTAGATGGCAATAAATCACAACTTCTCAATGATATGAGGGCAGGATAGTCGCGTGCAAGATCTAGTATCTGTCCAAATATTGTAAAATATAAGATGGACTGTTCAGATTAGGGTTAAAAAGCCACAAATTAATTAAGATGAGACATTGCCTTGTCAGTCAGCGGTTCTCGGCTATAAGGATGACCTTGTTCCAGATATTGAAAAAGAAGTTCTTGAGGATTCCCAGTTTCACTATCATCACTACTAGAAAAGCCTTCTTGTACTGTATTGTGTCTGTCATGTATAGACAGTGTGCTCATTTGAGAAGAGACACTACTAGTCGAGTGTTTGCTGCTTCTATGTGCCGTAAGACATTCGGTCTTCTTTCCGTATTCACAATCACTGCTTCCTTCACTACACGAATCTCTGTAGTAATCACCATCACTATCTTCACTTGTGTACCTAACGACATAAGAAAATTATATCTGATTGGTTACAAGCTAAAGCATAACTAATAGCTCATAAGATTCAAATCACAAATGGCGCATTTTCTAACGCTGCTTAGGAGTTATAATTGCAGAGAAGTAGGACAATAAGGGAACACCTCAAAATAGCAAAATTAAATTCACTAAGTGTGTGTTACACTGAGTACATTCAAGAATCAGTGGCCATACAGAGGGAGGGAGAGAGAATATTATTTATAAAAAAATAACGCAAAAAACTGCCATATCCAATACATTGAGATCTATAATGAATCACTAGTTCATCAAAATTCAATACCAATTTATCTTTTATTATCTCAGCCGAAATCTCAATGGCTACAAAGACCAAATTAAACCAATAAATTTATATTTCTAAAATTTTGAAGTGTTCTAGGTTAGGGTGAAAATTGTATGGAATGAAGAGAATGACCAAATTGGAAGGCGTGAGATATGATATGATGTACTCTATTTCTACTGGTTTCACTTCACAATACAAAGGGAACTCTGAAGCTATCAAAGGAATGATATTAAATATTTATTAGATAAGCTCCATATCAATTATCAAACATAAGAAGAGGGCTCTAGATACCCTCAAATGCAGTGTCTCCACGTACCACAAACATTTTATATACTCTTCCGGTTGACAGCCAAACTTTCTCCACCAATTATATCAAAACAGTTGAAATACAAATCAAAACATGAGATGCTGCATAACTGCCTTGAACTTTAGTGATCATTTAACCACGCAGTGCATTAACTCATTATTACCATTTACCTTTCAATCTCTCAATAACTTGATTTAAAGCCAAATTGATTTCAGTGATGTTTGTCTCTTGTCATAATCACCACTAATTACTCTCCTAAAGCTTCATAGTATGACTCAGTTATTCCCTTGATAATATATATACAACTTTGTATATTACTAATGATCTTGAACTAAAGTATTTCTCTACCGTCAATTTAACATGCTCTTAAACCTCAGTCTTGTTAAAAAAAAAAAAACTTTGTTAGTCTTCCCATGTTTTTCTTTCTTAGCCCCCCTCTATACCTCAAGAGGTATACCATCTAGCCCAACTACCTTGTCGTTGGCTATTCTCTCCAATTATTCCTTTAACTCATGCTCAGATTCTTTGATAGTAAGAGAAATTTTGATCCTCCCTTCTCGTGCGCTTCATTCAAGTGTTTATATGGAGAGAAAAACTCTTCCATTTTGATACCTTGCTCACTGAACAATTTTCGTCATCATCCTGAATGCATCTCATATTGATCTGTTGTTAATCTTAGATGGCAGTGTGAAGCACCCGACCCCAAAACCGCTGAAGTGGTACAACTAAACATAAACCCTAACAGTATACATAAATAGTAAAATTTATTAAATAAAACAAAACACAAAATTTAAGAGGCAATCATACTTGATAATTATAATTAACCTTTATAACTCGTCACTAACATCAAAATCAAAACCCAATATAGCGTAACTACTAATTCAAGCTCTAAAAGTATTCAAAATAACAAGTGATTTTTTAATTAGAATCACAATCAGAACAGAGTGCCAATTGAGTGGGGGGCTACTTGAACTTTGCGACTTGCATATATGCAACATCAAAAGCAAGAGGTATGAACCTAGAAACAACAACTAGAAAGGGTAGGGAACCTGAACGTGATAGTCAACATCGCAAACAAGTCGCTGTCACCGGATAATACCTCCTCAATAGCCGGAGACAAAGTGTTGCCGTGCTATTTTTTGTCTTCACAGTTGTAAAAATGCAGTGCAGAACAGAGTGTCTCTTGTGTCTCTTTATATTTTCTTTTGTCATGAGTAAGGAAACTTAAACTGAAATCGGGAAATGATAAAACAGCCCTAAAGACATTTAAAATTGGATATGAGAGGGTAAAAAAGGCCATTACAATTCCCTAACCATTTAGCAGTCACTAAAGGGCTATTTTTCCACTATTCGGTCTTAATTTACTGCAGCTACTGCTGCAGCTGCAAAATGCAGATAACAAGTATTTAGTGCCACTCCATGGCCATTCCCACTCTGCTATAGCACCGCTTTAAACAACTTTGGGTTTAAGTTTCTTGTTTTTCATTCCCTACTTTTAGCAAGTCTATAGATACTATGTTACCCTACTTTAGTTCCTAATGACAATAAACCTTCAAATTTTGTTCTTAGTTCCTTACTTAGCTATATAGATTTATTCAAATTTTCCCCATTCTACACAATACCATGCTTCAATCTCTTGTAACCTTTATTGTTTGTTGTATGTTGTCAGCACGCAACCTAGAATATTTAATCTCAGGCGCAAACCCCCTCGATTTTCCCAGTGTTTCATTGGCTTCCTTTCTATAATTTTATTTATCTAATTTCACAAATCATTAGCAATTCCTTAGATCTCTCAAAACCCTCCCTCCAAAAAAATTTCTCCCAAGGAAACTTTGCTTTTCACCTTTTTATTGTCATCATTTAATCCTAGGGGTGCTAATTGAGTATTAACACTTACTTTCTTTTTAACAACATATCCATACCCAAGACATTATGCTGGGCAGTAGCCGAACTCGTGGCACGACTTTCTACTACACTAGACACGTGCATACAAAGAGAGACTACACTTACTTTAGCAGTTTGTTCAAATTTTAGCAAAATGGTTTGAAATTAAAAGCATTATATATCACTATGTGAGCTTAACTAGACATTTTTCCTTGTGACTAAAATCCTAAACAGTGATTTGTGGTTTCAGTGCCATTTTTGAAAACCATGATGTTTCAATATCACCTTCCTCGCTTTCACCATTTTGAACTCCTGCAGTTTCTATATCTATATATCACCACATGCATACAAATGTATGAAGATTAAAACCACAAGTTTATTTCTCTTGCATTTACTTCTCAATTTTTCTTTCACCTTTTCAACCAGCTACAACAAAACACAATCCAACATAAAAGCTATTTAACCGATTTACATGGCAAACAAACAGCGACCCACAAAGCAACAGATCAAATGAGTCACACCTATCATCAACTAAACCATTTCTCGAGCAGTTAGTTGCAAGCAACTCTAATTCTATATGTATGCACATATAACAAAAACTGTTCTACACGTGAAATGGCAATACCTTGGCTTGGTGCTTGACTTCTCAGTAGGTTGACCATATAGTTGAATAGCTGACAAATACGGAACATAGTACTGAACTACAGATTCCCTTTGATCAAGCAGTAAAGGGACTCCAGCACCATAAGCACTCCACTCCTTAAACGATTCCCATAGATCATTCAGAGCAAAGTAAGACTGATACTCAACATCACAAGTCTTCCAACCTCTCATTGTCGTCTACATACGCAACAGAATAAATAAAAAATAATAATGAAACTCTATACAACAACAATAATAACCAAAATTCACAACAATCAAACTCTATACCATCCAATTATGTAAATAATAAGCATCTAAATTGTAAAAAAAAAACAAAACGAAAGATGAGTTGAGATATAAACCTTGGAGAAATACTGAGCCGGGACCAATAGCTTAGTGGAATCCAAAAACCTATCAATGTTACTAACAGACTCAACAGACGGAACAGTTGATGGTGAGTCCAAACATTGTTTGGAATTATTATCATCATCAAAAGCCGAATCTACAGTTTCCTCTTCACCATTCTTAGCTTTCTGAGCTTGCTTACGCTGGTTCTGATTCTTCCTCGCCTTAACAGGAATGTAAACCCGATCATCACCACCACCACCGCGAACACCTCCAAACTGCAGTGCAGTGCCTAGCATTTTCCAATCTTTATTTCAAAATTCTTCTCCTCCGTTCGGTCGCCGAGAAAACGGAGGAAAGTGCTTAATTAGGGTTATTATAAACAGCAAGACCCAAATTTGATTGAAGAACGAAATTCGGAAAAAGTTGGGGGAAAAGAGGATCAATTGGGAAGTGATAGAGTGTGAATTTGGGAGAAGAAATTGGAATGAGGAAGAGAATATATATGTGAAGGGAAAGAAAGAAAGAAAGAAGAAGAAAACGTTGAACGCTGTTTCTCTCTGAGTTACGACAAAGGAGAGAAGAATAACAATTGGAATTGCATAGTGATTAATGCATATACTCTACCATCTTTGTATTGTGGGGATTTTGTCATTTTCTTTTCTTTTCTTTTCTTTTTGTGGGAATTTTATAAATGTTTAGGATAACTTATTTAATTAGTTAATCCCTACTTCTAATAATATAATAACTAAAAAGATTTATAGCATATAATCTAGTATTTTTAACTAAACAAACTTTAAAAAATTGAAGTCTTTTATATTTAAAATAATAATAATAATCTATGAAGACTATACAATAGGCTCTTGTAAGTTGGTTTGATCCCTTGTTAGAATAATGTAAAGTTTGTAAATGTTGTGGATGACTATCACTTAAATTGACATGAATAAGAATTTGGACCACTGAGGAGTGACATGAGTATTTTGTGGCCTTGCATGTCTGCAAACCCTTCAATATTCGTCGAAATGTTTCTCACTTTCTCTTTGCTCAACCTCAATACGTGTAGACCTGATGACATTGCCAACCTAGCAAATGTTATTATTTTTTATTTGAATAGAATTAAAATATACATTACATTTGGATAAGGAGTGTCTACCGAAAACTAAAAGCATCCCAATTTTAAAATAAACATTTGCTTTAAATTTCAAAAATAAAATTAGGCGATATTGACTTAGATGATTTACTTTTGAAAAATTAGTATATTTAATTTAATGCTACTTAATTTAAAATTTTAAATATCACAGCCATAAAAGGTTACATAATTATTAGTATAAATAGTAAAATAGTATGTTTAATATAATATATAATTATTAAAAATTGACGTTAAAAATATAGTTTCTGATTAGATTTTTTTGTAATCTCAAAAATATAGAAAGGAAATTGAGAAAATTTACCTACGATTTTATGGGTGTAATTCGAAAATATGACAAGTGTACTTAAATATTTTTTAAAGAATGAAAAAAATATATATATGTGTAAGAAGCAATTATAACTTGTCATATTTTTATTGAAAAATAATAAAAACTACACACATGTAATTGTATATAAGTTTTCTCCAAAAAGAAAAGGGAGATGAAGAGTGGAAGCTATAAGAGACCAACTTCAAGGTTAGGAGAAGCGAAAATAGGCCTACTAAACCTATTTCTAACACATTTCTCTCAAATAAAGATGGGACAACTATCAAAACAAAGCATCGTCATCCAAAAATAGATTTAAGTTGGCAAACATATCAACACAATGATTACCTTCGCTATAAATGTGGGAGATTATGAAATTCATGTCCCGAATCGCGGCTAAACAGTTGATCCAACGATTTCTTAACCTCCAAATAACAAAAAGACTCGACTTTTTGAAAGTCAAGGTGGTAAGCATGGAGTCACATTTCAAACCAAAGCGTAGTTCAACCTTTATGGTGAGTCATCTCAATGCAAGCATAGCCCTCAATGAGCTCAGCTGTGAAAGCATCATAAATGTGTGTGTTAGAAGAAAAACAACCAAGAATCTAAGCATTTTTATTCCTAAAAATGTCACCGCAAGCAGACGGGTCAGGATTTCCAGTTGAGGTCCTATCAATATTGTACATAACACTGTTAGATGACGAATACTTATCTATAGGGGCTGAATAGATCCCCGCACAAAAACTTACTATTTAAAATTATGTTTTGAAAGTAAAACAAAAACTATGGCAAGCGGAAGATTAAGCATAAACCAAACAAGTCTTCTAAATTGAACCGACTATTGGAAACTCGGATATGCGTGTTGGCTCTTAAATTCGACACCTTTGTTTTATTAATGTCAGCCATTAAAGCTGAAGGATGTTTTCGACTAGCTAGGTCCGTCGAAATGCCCATCGAAAGATGGCAAGGTACTTAACAGATTTTCTTCCAAGGGAGAAGTTGGTTGCCTTCGACGTCGAAGGAGATTCTCGTCGAAGATGTTTCTCGACGAAGGTGTTCGATGGTTCAGAGTGGAGCAGTTTGAAATTCAAGCGTTTGGAGGGAAAACGGTTTCCAGCGGTTACCAAGTGTGACGTGCGAAGATCTGAAGCGTCGAACGTTGAGAACGTGCCAAGTGGAATGATCTCGAAGCAGTGTAACTGCCCGACGGTTACTTGGGATGTTTTAGTATAAATAATAGTAGTCATGTAGTTTCTCGCGTGTGTTCACAATTCTATACAAAGTCACTCGTATAGATTCGAGTACCCAGCGTGTGAGAAAGAATTGTTGAGAAATGTATGTGTGAAACACCAACTTTATTAATCAAAGTCATTTACTTTTCCAGAAATTTACTTGCTTTCTTCTTTACTTTCCTGTCGAACCCTTTCATTTAAAGCCTTATTTATTTTACCAAGTCCTTTCTTCATGCAATTTACTTAAAGCCTCTTTATTTTATTGTCACTTAACCCAAAGCCAATTTAATCAAAACTTCAAAATCAACCTATGTCCTAGGATCAATCTGATCGATCCTGCGAGTAACCAAATAAGTAACCATTTGGAGGATCAGCGGTTGTTTACCAAATACCAAGGTAAACAAATTGGCACACCTGGTGGGACTGTGTGTTGATTGTTGAAAATAATCTCATCTTTTCGAGGAGTGTTGTATGTTATTGAGAAGTGGTAGAATATACACTAACGATAACAATACTGCCAGAAGAAGGGAAGAGATGGCGAATCCGCCAAACAATAACGAAATCCCACAAACGAATGTGGGAGCAACGGTTAGTACGACCGTAAGTGAAGCGACAACTGTTGGTTCGACACCAGCAGTAACGGTCACAGCAACGGGGCCATTACTTTCGTTCACGGGCCCCAGGATGCCTTTGGGAACTCCTCCACCAAGGGGAAATTTAGGCACAAGGCCTTTTGCTCCACCAGGATTTATGCCACTCTATGGTATGCCAACTTCTGAATTGGCTAGCCTGACGAATGCTACGTCCACCTTTTCAGACCCTTTAGTGAGTGCCTCTTCGCCACTCCAAGGTTCTGGAGTAGGCATGGCGAATAGAAATAGGACCCAACTCTTAGGAGGAACGTCCCAAGTAGCCCATGGCCTTACAAATGCCTCGACAGCAGTCTTGAGGCAACAAATGGACGAAAGCAACCACGATATGGTGCAAATGTTGGCACAAACTTTGAGTACGGTGCTAAACCCTCTAATACAGAACACTACTCAATCGAATCAGCAAGTGACAGCGCAAATGACGCGTTTGACTGATTTCTTTGGAGTACCCCAACCTGTTCGACAACCCCAAAGGGCGCAAATAAGGGGAAACCAGGGGATATTCTTAGAGGAAGAAACCACCATCAACCAGGCTCAACAGCCTGTCGAAGAAAACCTTAGGGCACGATTGGAGCAACCCGTCGAAGAACCTAGGGTAATAACCCCAGAGGTAAGGTTAATTAATAGAAACCAAAATGCTGACGAAGTAGTCCAGCATATCCAATACCAGAATACGGGTTTGGAAAATAATCTGGCAACCATGATCGAAAGGATCATGACTCAAAATGGGATGAACATGGGCTTTCGAAGGCCCAACTTTACATCTCCATTGTCAGAGTACGTGTTACAAACAGACTTACCTCCTAGATGCAAAGTCCCCAAATTTACTAAGTTCTCTGGGGACACGACAGAATCTACTGTCGAGCATGTGGCGAGATACTTGATCGAAGCAGGTGACATTTCGAATAACGAAAACCTGAGGATCAAGTACTTCCCAAGTTCTTTAACAAAGAACGCTTTTACTTGGTTTACAACTCTGCCCCCCAATTCGATCCATCATTGGACCCAGTTGGAAAGATTGTTCCATGAACAATTCTACATGGGGCAAACCAAGATAAGCCTGAAAGAATTGGCCAGTGTGAAGAGACGTTTCACTGAATCTATAGACGAATATCTAAACAGGTTTAGGTTGCTCAAGGCGAGATGCTTTACACAAGTGCCAGAGCATGAGTTAGTCGAAATGGCCGCAAGCGGTTTAGATTATTCCATTAGGAAGAAGCTAGACACCCAATACCTGAGAGACATGGCCCAACTGGCCGATAGAGTTCGACAAGTAGAACGCCTCAAAGCTGAAAAAGCAAAGGCAACGAAAACTCACAAGAGAGAGAGGATAGTGTATGTTGAGATGGATGACGAAGATCCGGAATCCTTCGACGATACTTTAGCTGTCGAAGAAGGAGAAGTCGATTTAGCAGAACTGAAACAAGGGCCACCATACTCTTGTAAACAGTTAGTCCCCTCAAGTGGGAAAAATCCCATTGGTCCAGAAAGGACCAACGATAGGTTCCCCAAAAAGACTTATAGTTTTGACATCACAAAATGTGATGAAATATTCGACTTGCTTGTTAAAGATGGCCAAATGATAGTACCCCCAGGGGTAAAAGTGCCTCCTCTTGATCAAAGAAAGAAGAGAGGTTTTTGCAAATATCATAATTTTTTGGGCCATAAAACTTCTCAATGTGTTCTTTTCAGGAATCTTGTGCAAGACGCTATTGAAGAAGGGAGGTTGAAGTTTGCTGACAAAACCCCCATGGCTGTCGACTCAAATCCATTGCAGGCTGAAGCCCACTATGCTGAGCCCTCTGAGGTAAACGTGATAAAGGCAACCAGGAGCCAGTCAAAGAAGCCAGGAATCACAATGGTCGAAGTCTCAAAGGACCACATCAACATGCCAATCTTTGGCAGTTTTTCTGGAAATTTATCCAGGAAGACAATTGAAGCAGTTCAGAAAGCGGTCGAAAGCCCGAAGTTGGAGACCGCTGAAGCACAAAAAACAGGACCAAAACCCAGTTCCCACTTGGCCACAGTTCAAGGCCAGACGGAGAATCTGGAGATACAAATGAAGCAGTTAACTCTTGCTAACAAAGATACAATGAATATCAACATGGTCGAACTTTCTGACCCAAAAGCATCAGAAGAGGCCATGAGGCAAGAACAAGCTAATAAGACTGCTTTCCCTCGGGAAAATGAAAATTTGGCAGATTTTCTACAAAGATGTCAGAAAAAGAAATCAGAGGTGATGCTGTGTCCAAGATGCAGTTCGATCTTTGACAAAAAAGCTGCTGAGCACATTCAAGGCGTAAGAGCAGCGAATAAGAGAAGGGAAAATGTTGATCTTCGACATGACCCCAGAAGAGCCTCCCAAAGAGGTTCAAACCAAGAAAAGAGGCCATTGACTTTTAGGCCTCCCACAAATGTGCCAGTAGATACTTGGTACAAAACCTCTGGTCGAAAAAGGCCAAGTGAGGAGAGATGGCACTCTTTCGAAGTGCCAAGGGGTTCCTCTTTGACTCAAAAGAAAGAATCTCAGGTTGCTGCACCTAAAGTTGCACAAGTGTCAAGCAACTACAAAGGTAAAAATCCCATGTCTCGATCTCAATGGAGGAGATACCAAAGGAGACGAAAAGCTGAAAGGGAGGCTGCCAACGAACCAAGGGCAAAAACCAGTTCGAACGTTCCTCAAAGGAAGCAAAGGAAACCTCTAGAAAGAGAGCCAGTAACCAACAGGCTAGTTTGGCCTAACCAAAGTGAAGTCGAAGACGAAGACGATTCTGAGTCTGATGATACTTTGGACATAATGGTGAATATAGTCTCAGTGCTGCCCAGAGAATTCAACCGACAGGTGGAGGTCGAAGTAAGTGACTGGGAAGTGGAACAAGAAATGGCCAAACACAGGCCAGTGTGCTATTTCGTCATAGACAATGGCACCACTGAGGAACAAAATGGCTTCTTCGAGCCACCTACAGAGGCGATGAAAAATCACCTCAAGCCTTTATTTATAAGGGCTAAACTCGAAGAAACTACTGTGAATAAAATTTTGGTGGATTGCGGGGCGACCATCAACATTATTCCTCACTCTATGCTAAGGAAAATTGGCAAAAGGGATGAGGACATTAAGCCTCACAACATGGTCCTGTCGAACTATGAGGGCGGCATAGGGACCACTATGGGAGTGATCCAGCTAGATATCAAAGTAGGATCTATCCTTCGACCAACGATGTTTATGGTCATATCGGCCAAACCTAACTACAATCTTTTGTTAGGCCGTGAATGGATTCATGGTGTTGGAGCTGTGCCATCATCAATGCACCAGAGGCTGCTCCTATGGCGTCCAGATGGGATGGTCGAAAACATAGAGGCAGATCAAAGCTACTACCTGGGCGAAGTGAATCACCTGGGGTTGGCAGATTTCGACAAGAACTTGGCTCACATAGGGCCATGTCCAACACCTGACTTCGACATGGCGCTAGCGCCAAACACTTTTTGTTCCCTATACCTGCATCCTGAGCATGGTTTCCAATGGGACAGAGAAGACTTGTCCCACATAGACTTCAGTGGGTTAACTGATATCCAACCAACTGGTTGGGGAAGTGAATTCAGTGATAATGACTGAGTCACAATCTTTGAAGCGAATTTCGGCTTATGTAGCCGAAACTAAGATGATAACGGCTCTCGAAGCCGAAGTGAAGTACATGGCCACACAGGCCAATGATCAACAGTTATCTGCTGCAGGTCCAGGAAAGGATTTCGATCCAAGACCCCCTGATATCATGCCAGAAGAAATGCAGGAACAGAGGCTCGACGCCATCTATGACGATGAGCCTTTGGGCTTCGAAAAGGACCCCTTGGCGAACAACATTAAAATGTTAGCGCAAGATCCTTTAGAAGAAATCAACTTAGGCGAAGGGTCAGAGAAAAGGCCAACTTACATCAGCGCCAAAATTGATCCAGAACTTAGGTTGGAAGTAATCCAATTGCTGAAGGAGTTCAAAGACTGTTTTGCATGGGATTATGACGAAATGCCTGGTCTCGACAGAGGATTGGTAGAACTTCAGTTGCCAATCAAACCTGGGAAGAAGCCAATCAAGCAAAATACAAGGCGCTTCGCTCCAGAAATACTGTCGAAGATCAAAACGAAAGTCGAAAGACTGCTGAAATGCAAATTCATACGTGTTACAAGGTATGTCGAATGGATTGCAAACATTGTGCTAGTAATTAAGAAAAATGGTACGTTAAGGGTGTGCATAGATTTCAGAGATTTGAATGCTGCTACACCCAAAGATGAATATCCTATGCCTGTGGCGGAAATGCTAGTCGATTCTGCCGCTGGCTATGAATACCTGAGTATGCTCGATGGTTATTCAGGATATAATCAAATATTCATTGCTGAAGAGGATGTGTCGAAAACAGCTTTTCGATGCCCTGGGGCCTTAGGCACTTACGAATGGGTAGTGATGCCTTTTGGCCTAAAGAATGCTGGGGCAACGTACCAGCGAGCAATGAATACTATCTTCCATGATTTTATTAACACTTTTATGCAAGTATATATTGATGACATTGTTATAAAATCTGTTTCCAGGAAGAATCATATTGACCACCTTCGACAATCATTCGAAAGAATGAGAGAACATGGTCTGAAGATGAACCCTTTGAAGTGTGCGTTCTGTGTGAAAGCTGGAGATTTCTTGGGCTTCGTTGTCCACAAGAAAGGAATCGAAATCAACCAGAACAAGACGAAGGCAATTCTGGAAGCGAAAGCGCCATCGAATAAGAAGGAACTGCAATCTCTGTTAGGCAAGATAAATTTCTTAAGGAGATTCATATCTAACCTAAGTGGGAAAGCTCAGGCCTTTTCACCCTTACTTCGACTGAATAAAGAAGGGTTCGAATGGGGGCAAGAGCAACAATAAGCCTTCGACAAAATTAAAGGGTACCTCACTAAGCCACCTATTTTGGTGCCTCCTTGTAGCAATAGGAGTATGAGATTGTACATAGCTGCATCCGACAAAACTTTGGGAAGCATGTTAGCCCAAGAGGATGAGAATGGAGTCGAAAGACCCATTTACTATCTCAGTAGAGTTTTGAACGATGCAGAAACTAGATATAGTGAAGTCGAAAAATTGTGTCTATGTCTGTATTTCTCTTGTACAAAACTCAAGCAATATATAAAACCAGTTGATGTGTATGTTTCGTCTCATTTTGATGTTTTCAAGTATATGTTGTCGAAACCTATCTTGCACAGTCGAATTGGCAAGTGGGCATTAGCATTAACTGAGTACTCCTTGACCTTTATGCCTCTTAAGG
The DNA here is from genome assembly GCA_948472305.1 of Vicia faba. Lineage (NCBI taxonomy): Eukaryota > Viridiplantae > Streptophyta > Magnoliopsida > Fabales > Fabaceae > Vicia > Vicia faba. The sequence continues at coordinate 118,383 of CATIWC010002914.1, read as the reverse complement.
CAGTAAAAGGACAAGTGGTTGCAGACTTCATAGTCGACCACTCAATTCAAGTTGAGGATATTAATTATGTGGAGATAGAGCCTTGGAAATTCTACTTCGATGGTTCCAGCCATAAAGATGGAACAGGGGTAGGAGTCTTGATTATTTCTCCAGATAAAATTCCAACAACATTCAAGTACAAAATTTCAGGTTCTTGTTCGAACAATGAGGCTGAGTATGAAGCTCTAATTACTGGCCTTGAAATATTGTTGGAATTGGGGGCAACTCGAGTCGAAATAATGGGAGACTCAGAGTTAGTCATTAAGCAAGTCACAAAGGAATATAAATGCATAAGAGAGAATCTCATTATGTACTTTGTGATAGCAAATCGTTTATTGAAAAAATTTGAAACGATCAATATTCGACACATACCCAGAGTCGAAAATCAAATAGCCAACGACTTGGCACAGATTGCATCTGGGTATAAGATTTCAAAAACGAGATTGCAAAGAGCAATCGAAGTTCGAGAAAAGATAAAAGCAACTTGTCTATCACCAACAGACTTGGAATCGACGAGACTAGGATATGCTGATCAAAGTAACTTCGAGATTTCGTTCATAGATAATTTGTCAGAGCAAGATTGGAGGAAACCCATTGTGGACTATCTTCAAAATCCAGAAGCTTCGACAGAACGAAAAACAAAGTACAGGGCGTTGAGTTATGTACTCATGGGTAATGAGTTATTCAAGAAAACGCCTGAAGGGGTATTGCTAAAATGCTTAAGTGAAACTGAGGCATACATAGCCCTTTCGACTACGCACGCTGGAGCATGTGGGGCTCACCAAGCAGGCCATAAGATGAAATGGTTGTTGTTTCGACAAGGACTATATTGGCCCACTATGCTGAAAGATTGTGTTGAGTTCGCCAAAGGTTGTCAAGAGTGTCAAGTCCATACAGGCATCCAACATGTACCAGCAAGCGAACTTCACTCGATAGTGAAGCCTTGGCCCTTTAGAGGATGGGCGTTGGACCTCATTGGAGAGATTCGACCAGCATCATCAAAGAGTCAGAAATACATACTGGTAGGCATTGATTACTTTACTAAGTGGATCGAAGCTATCCCTTTAGTCAATGTAGACCAAGAAAATGTCATTGAATTTATTCAAAAGAACATTATCTTTAGGTATGGAATCCCTGAGACGATAACAACTGATCAAGGATCAGTTTTCACTGGTCGAAAGATGCAGGAATTTGCTCAGGAAACAGGTTTCAAACTCCTAACATCAACGCCTTATTATGCACAGGCAAATGGTCAAGTCGAAGCAGCAAACAAAGTAGTGATTGGCTTGATAAAAAAGCATGTTGGGAAGAAACCAAAGAATTGGCATAAGACGTTAGACCAGATTCTGTGGGCTTGTCGAACGTCCCCAAAAGAAGCCACAGGTACAACACCATATAGGCTAACTTTTGGCCATGATGCAGTGTTGCCAGCAGAAATTTGTCTTCAATCTACAAGGGTTCAGAGGCATTATGATATTCCTTCTGAAATTTATTGGAACATGATGTTAGACGAACTGGTGGATTTAGACGAAGAGAGATTGCGCGCTCTTGACCTACTCAGGCTTCAGAAGAAAAGAGTAGAAGACTCTTATAATAAAAAGGTAAAACCTAAGGTATTTTTGCCTGAAGAGCTAGTTTGGAAGGTAATTCTTCCCATGGATCGAAGGGATCGAAGCATGGGGAAATGGTCACCCAAATGGGAAGGACCATTCAGAGTTATCCAAACTTTTTCTGGTGGAGCCTATGAAGTCGAAGAGTTAGGTGAAGATAAAAGGCTCTTGAGAGTAAATGGTAAATATTTGAAAAAATACAAACCTACACTCCAAGAGATAAAAATAAAATAATAAAATAACAAGACTAAATTAACCATAAAAATCCAAAATGGAATTTTTTTATAAATTTTAGCCAAGATGGCAATGTTGTCGAATATAGATTACAAAATATGGTTACAAAAGCTGAATCAATCAAAAGGGAACATAATCCTTGAGTCGAAGGTATTTGACTTGCTGCAGCTCCAATCTTTTCTTGCACCAGGCGTTCTCCTGCACTAGCTTGGCAATCTGAGCGTCGAAGCCTTGGGCCTTCTCAGCAAATTCCAGGCCCTGTTTGATTTCAGTTTGACTCTCGGTGTCTGAGATGGTCGAAAGAAGTTCCTCCTTGCGTTTAGTGTTGGCATTTATCTTAGCCTCTATTTCTTCGATTTGTGCCCTGAAGGAAGCATTCTCTCGATCGATGGCATCGACTTCTTCCTGCGTAGATGCTTTTTGCTTCGACAACTCCGCAATTCGAGAAGTCGTCTCCGAAACAGCAGTCCATGCAGAAGAGCTTTTGCCATATAACACCTCAAGCTGACTATTAAAGCCCCTTTGGCGCCTATAATCTGCTGAGACTTGATCAATCATGGAGTGTAACTCCATGATCAAGCCTGAAACTTCTGGAGCTACAGCTAACAAATCGACAGCATTCAAAACATCCCTCAAGTATGATGGAGCAGTAGGGTCCCCCTCTAAAGCCTTCATCAAGTCCTTCTTGAAAAACTGGGTCTTAACCTTCGCTAAAGCTTCATCAAGAGGAGAGGTTTCAGTGGACTTCCCCGACAGGGTAGGAACCTCCTGACTAGCATCAGACGAACTCTTACTCTCGATGATTGCGTTGAGATAGCTAACAGGGTCAGTTTGTTTCAAGAGTTCTAAGTCCTCTTTCGACCTGTGCTTCGTTGAGGTAACAGCCCTTGCAACAACATTATCTTGGGTTTGAGGCTGTTGAGTGTTAGGTGTCTCGACTTGTTTCCCTTCGACTCGGACTGGGGCAGTACCAGCGTCATCTTGGTGCCCTTCGCCAGCGTCACCTTGGTGCCCTTCGCCAGTGTCACCTTGGTTCTCTTCGCCAGCGGCACCTTGGTTTTCTTCGCCAGCATTGCCATGGTCCCCTTCGTCACGATTCTCTTCCGACAGATCCACCACCTGAACCTCTTCTGGCTGTTGTTCTTCCGTTTGAGGTTCTTCTGCTGGTTTTTCTACCGTCTCAGCATTGGCCTCATTTATTTCAGTATGGGCTTCGCCATTTTCCAAGCCTTTTTCTTGTGGCCTGCTGAGTTCAGCAGATTCCAGCGTTTCAGAGGTCCTTGGCGGTGAGCTTTCAGTGGTGTCCTGAGAAAGGAAATAAGAAGAATCTTCAGAAATCGAAAGAGACATAGTCGAATGTAGGTATCTACACCTAAGTTACGAAAAGGATCTAAGAGATTACCTGGAAATTAGCTTCAGCCCCAGGGCTGGAATTGTCGCTTTCGACAGGCTTATTGAGAAGAACGTTTAGTTCCTCCTCCGTTGGCTCCTCAATGATCACTGGAGGTGGCCTGGGCTTTCTCCCAGCAACCTTTATTCTAATTGTTCGACCCTCAGGAGCAGGAGCAGGAACAGGAACAGGAGCGTCCTTCGTCAGCTTTCGCCTTTTTAGAGGAGCAAGAGGAGAATCGCCTTCTTCATCGCTCCCAGATTCGACCACCAGTGCTGGCCGTTTCTTGGGCGAAGGTGCCTAAAAAACCAATGGGAATTCGATTTAGCAATTGCATCGAAAGTCAAAAGTCGAAAGCCAGAAGAAAATAATGAAAGTCTGGTTACCGATACAGAAGGCTTCTTCGAAGGGCCTTCCCCCTGTTGGTTGGTTGTGGTCTTCACCGGCGCTGTAGTCTTCGCCGACGGTCGAGGTTTTGTTGAGGGGCCTCCTCCCTGTTGGCTCTCTGTAGCCTTCTTGGCTACAAACTTTCGAACAACTGAAATCAAATAAACAGTTAACAGGCTAGCAGTCGAAAGAGAAAGACAAAGTAATGTGAGAGGATGAACTTACATTTCTTTATTTTGTCCAACACAAGGACAAAAGATTTCTGAAGCTCATCCACGAAGTCCTTCTCATCGAAAAACTCCTCAGCGTAATAACTTTTCCACCACTCCTCGAAGGATGGTGAGCAAAGAAAGTTGAGCTGGTAGTCAAACAACGAGAGAACTGTTCGACCAGCATATCTTCCGATATGTTTAGTGGCAGCTTCTTCGGTGTAATCATTGCAGAAGTACAACATGGACTTCTCTCTTGGAAAAATTGGAGAAGGTAGGGTTTGAATAATACCAAACTGGCGAGATACCAGGTTTGGTTGGTATGCAATCAGACTCAAGTGAGTCTTAGAGCTCTTGAATCGAAGAGGCATGATCCTTGGTGTGAGGAACGCCTCCCACATTATTGTATGTTCATCAACTTGAGGACCACTCGACGTCCTTGGATGTGGCCTTGTGAACCATGCCGGGCCTACCTTCCGTCGAGCAAATGGAGCCATAGTCGAAGCAAACTCTTTCCTTCGAGCAAACATCAGAACGAAGTTGGTGAAAGTTTGCTGAAACTCCAGTCCATCTTCCATAGGCGTCAACAGAGCCAGTCTGGTTCCTTCGACGCGTCTGTTCGCTATCTCTAGAGCCTGCTCATTTATTTGAACCTTCTTAGGCAAGAAAGATTCGAAGGTGGCATTGAGCCAAAGTTGGAGCAGCCAAAAAGGCCCAGCAAGTAGCAAACTGGCCCTGTTCTCGATAATTTTTAGAAGAGTTGCCCCATTACTGATCGAATCATAGAGGCTAGCCAAAATCAATTCTGCCAAACAGATATTTTGGCCATGATGGAGTTGAGTGGCGAGAGTGACCATCTTCTTGGTCACCTGTAAGGACTTCGAGCAAAATACAAAGCGAGTCAGCCATAAGGCTAGAAATGCTATGTGTTCGACATCCGACACAACATCTGTCGACCTGTCGTGGTAGTGGTTGATGAAGGTGGTATAGGTTGGTTTGGTGTCAGAGAATCCAATTTGGTCCTCCGACATCTCCTCCGGATCGAAGTAGTCCCCGGTGGGTCGAAGGCCAGTGATAGCGGCCACATCGAAGAGTGTAGGAGTCAACATCCCACAAGGAAGATGGAAAGTAAAGTGGGAGTAGTCCCAGAAAAGTAGAGAAGCTATCAACATCTCCGGAGAATAGTTCAAACCTGTCTTCGACAGCATCACCAGGTCGAAAATCCCCATATCTTTCCAGATCGAAGCTTGGCGTTTCTCCATCTTTTCCAGCCAAGCAACGTAATCAGGAGTAAGGCTAGGGCCAGACCTGAAAGCCCTAACACCTTTGTTGAAGAAACGAAGGTCGATTTTCTCTTTAGAAGGCTCTTCAGTATCTTTTGCATCCTTCTTGGAGCATGCAACCGGTTTGAGTTTCTCAACTACCGGAAAATAACTCTTGATCTTCATGGCCTCAGCAATACTTGGATACAAGGGGCCAGACATAGCAAAGATCTGGTTGGAATATCCAACCGGGATCATAAGGTGGTGTGAGTAAGCGTCACGCACGGCGATGTCCAAGGGTTCAGGGACCCTTCGTTGGCCCGTAGAAGTCACTACTGGAGCGGTGACAAAACCTTAGGTTTGACGTTTCCAGATGGTACGGTAGCGCTAGGAGCATTGGAACCAGATGCCATTGTTAATGGTGAAGTTGAAGACGAAGTGAAGGAAGAAAGGTTTTTGCAAAGATGACAAGTTTGTGTGAAAATAGAGAAGTTTGAAGGCTAGATGGTGTAAAAAGTCCCACAATGGGGTACTTACTGCTATTTATAGTAGTGGGGGAAAATCCCCAAAACCGAGGACATTAAATGCCATTTAATGTTGCAGGAGATAGTGGGACGCGTGGCATCCCCCTGTTGTTTTAGCCGTTCTGCAGAAATAGAGAGACGCAGCGTGCGTCCTCGTTTTTGGGAATTGTCATAATGACAAATTCTGAAATGACGTTTGGTACTGCACGCCGTACTGAAGTGACGTCTTAGGTACGGATAAATGATGATTTTCTTGGGATTGCCAGTGGTTGGTAGAAGACAACAAAAGGTGCACAATTTAATTTGTGACTAAGCGTGAAAAGACAGGTGTCGAATGGCGTTTCAAAGAATGCCTTTTTCTTTCAGAGTCGAAATAAGGCATTCTTGGGGGGCAATTTGTTGGCTCTTAAATTCGACACCTTTGTTTTATTAATGTCAGCCATTAAAGCTGAAGGATGTTTTCGACTAGCTAGGTCCGTCGAAATGCCCATCGAAAGATGGCAAGGTACTTAACAGATTTTCTTCCAAGGGAGAAGTTGGTTGCCTTCGACGTCGAAGGAGATTCTCGTCGAAGATGTTTCTCGACGAAGGTGTTCGATGGTTCAGAGTGGAGCAGTTTGAAATTCAAGCGTTTGGAGGGAAAACGGTTTCCAGCGGTTACCAAGTGTGACGTGCGAAGATCTGAAGCGTCGAACGTTGAGAACGTGCCAAGTGGAATGATCTCGAAGCAGTGTAACTGCCCGACGGTTACTTGGGATGTTTTAGTATAAATAGTAGTAGTCATGTAGTTTCTCGCGTGTGTTCACAATTCTATACAAAGTCACTCATATAGATTCGAGTACCCAGCGTGTGAGAAAGAATTGTTGAGAAATGTATGTGTGAAACACCAACTTTATTAATCAAAGTCATTTACTTTTCCAGAAATTTACTTGCTTTCTTCTTTACTTTCCTGTCGAACCCTTTCATTTAAAGCCTTATTTATTTTACCAAGTCCTTTCTTCATGCAATTTACTTAAAGCCTCTTTATTTTATTGTCACTTAACCCAAAGCCAATTTAATCAAAACTTCAAAATCAACCTATGTCCTAGGATCAATCGATCGATCCTGCGAGTAACCAAATAAGTAACCATTTGGAGGATCAGCGGTTGTTTACCAAATACCAAGGTAAACAATGCGTAAACCACATAGTGAAATAAATTATGGTGATAAGCCTTAATACAATAATTTCTCAATCAATCATTTTATAACGATCACAATTGTTAACCAATTTTCAATGAAATTATTGATAAAATTGAAACAAGCAAATTATCGAACACTTGGCGTTTAATCGATTTTTCAGACTTTCCCTTTGACTTTGTTGATATAAAATACCATTTAAAATCTAATTGGTTGTAACATAATCAACAAAGCTATGGTTAACAATCAAAGAATATGTCTATACGAATCGATTACACAATCAATGAATTTAACGATTTGCTATAGAAAGTATCACTATTACAAAAAGCGCAAACAACAACGCCATGTTTACGACGTATCCATATGCACCGTAGTAATAGGTTAAAAATTTTGCGCCCAGTGAGTTGTTGGATTTATTAATTACTGTTCATTTTAAACACCGTAGTAAAAAATGATGTGTAGCATGCTTCAATTCCCATCAACCACATTTTTTTCATTTTTTTTAGACTACATTAAGCATGTGTCACCTATCTCCATTATTTAAAAAATAAATTGTAAATGATTTAAAAGGACTTAAGTTTCCATCACAATTTCTTGTTCAACCGCAATTAAAGGGTTTACTGATAAATTAAAACAAAACTCTTTTTGTATTTCTTTCCTAAGACGCCCTAGGTGAACAAGCGATTCAGAGACGACGACGGTGACTCAAATCCTCGTATCCATTCATTTGGAGCTCAAATCTTCATTCATTTTATTGTTCAGTTTCGCAGTACGGTACTTTTCAACATCTTCATTCCTTTTTTCTTTGTTTATGTTGTATATGCTCAAATCTTCACCCTTTTCATTCATTTGATTCTTCATCTTTGTAGTACGGTACTCTTCAACATCTCCATTTATTTTTTCTTGGTTTATGTTGTATATGCTCAAATCTTCACTCTCTTTGTTCATTTGATTCTTCGGTTTTCAAGTATGGTATTTTTCAACATCTCCGTTCCTATTTTCTTTGTTTATGTTATATATATGCTCAAGTCATTATGAGATTTAGTACATTTTTTATAGTCTTTAGGTTTAGATTATTCATATACTCAAGTTAGTTTTTGGATTAAATTTTGGTATGTAATTCACATAATTATATGTTATAATAAGTAGTTACCAAAGACAGTTCGCACGAACCTTTGTATTCCATTTTCTGCAACTGTTCCACCCTCCATTATCCCTCTATCTAAATCTACAAAACTCATGTCTGTGATCAAAGAAGAACATGAAATCAAAAAGTGGAATAGGGCTACAGTGGTTGTGGTCGTGGTTTGGATGTGATCAAAAGCGATCCTCACGGTTGGTTGTGGAAAGGGAGTGGTTATAGGTGAATGGGTAGTTGGTGGCAAAAGGGTAGCCTGTGGTGGAGGGTTTCTGGGTGAAGACGACACGACGTCACTGGCGAGGTATAATACCAGGTGCCGCAATGGGGTTCCGGTCGTATGTGGGTCGTGTAACCAAAGAGTGTAACCTCGCTGTCGAGAAGCTTCTGCTCAAGGTTTTTTGTTTTTCAATTTCTTTTTCTATCACTTCCGTTTCTTGATTCGGTTACGTAACTGACGTTTCATTGTTGCATTGGAGTTTGTTTTTTTTCAACCGTTTTTTGGTTTGTTACGGGGAATGGAGTTTAGTGAAGATGACGAAACAATTGACTTAGTTTTCAATTTTTTATGATTGTTTATGTGTAATATTGATGTTTTCTTACGCTTTTCAAAGAGTGCGAAAAGTGATACTGATATTATTTGTGGTTTATGAATTAGTTTGATATTTTTTATGTGAATTCGTTGTGAATGTGATTGTAAGTGTGTGACATTTTAATTATAGATATGTTTCGTGAGGTTAGAAGCAAATGTGAAAAAAGAAAATAGGTAATTTATTGTTAAGTTACATTATCATTGACATGAGATTGAATTTGAATGTATTATGTGATGATGAATGATGAATAATGTATATGCATTTTAAATTTAGATGAAGGAGGTGGTGGATTCAAGGACGAAGGGTAATAGTACGGGGTTGATTAAGGGAGGCAAAATTGGCGTTGGCATTGGCAATGGCAATGATCCTGGTGTTGTGCAAAATGGATTTCATCATGTGGCTTATAAGGGTAATTTTTCTTTTGAATGTGGAACATTTAGAGTTTCAATTATAATAATGATAATGATATTGGTTTTAACTATTGCACGACCTTACGTTATTGAATGTATGTAATGAATGTCAGGAAACGGTAAAGCGGTTGACAAGCAAGATGTTGGGTCAATTTGTGCTTCGGTTATGCCTTCCACAACTCATGTTGGATAAGTTAGGAGAAATCGTATATCTGATGATGGTAACTTATAGTGTATACTGGACTATTCTATTTCCATATGGAATCACTAAATTGGTTTGTATTTGGTTTTGATGAATTGCAGTTGTTTGATTTTGCGGATAAATATTGAGGCAAACATGACAGCAACATCACAGTTGCACAGAAGTACTACATATCTATCAGTGGCTATAATGTAAGATTTCTTATTCTAATTGATTATGTTTGATTATGTTTATACATTTCGGTTATGTATATAGTTGATGAGAGGCAATGGGGCATTTGATGAATGTTATTGGCTTCAGAAAGATGCAGAAGTGTATATCATAACATATTTGAATTACACCTATAATTATTGAGTTTAGGTGAGCCTGCAATCTTTGTTGTGTGTTTGTGACTAAAAGTATGTCATTGTAACAATTTATTATGAAGACTAACTGATCATTGTATATCACCAAACTCACTATCAATTGTTTGTTTATAAATTTGCAGATTTTGGCCTTGTAGGAGAAGAATTGGTGACCAAAATGATGACTGCAATCACCGTAACTTACTGATGGATGGCACCAGAGGTATGCCGTCTTTTTTGGGTGATGTTTTTATAAGAAGCTTTGTAAATGCTTCGTGGTTGCAAATATTGAGGCTTTCAGGAGATATTTAGAAGCAACATGACTCACTGGACAAGCAACAACTCCAAAAGTGTATAAAAACGGTAGTACAAAGCAAGTTTTAACCATGCAAAGACTATATGGATTTCCTCTTACTAACCTAGACTCCATTAGTTCATTAATTACTATCCCAGAAGCAAGTGTTATAACTGCTCTTAATGTGTGGTATGATTCAAAATTTCTCTTTGCAGTTTATGTCTATGTGCCTTCCTCTTTTAACATGATAATGTATCCTGGTATATATTGTTGTAGGTTTAGAAGTTTGATTGCATGTGAATCTTTTCATGCAGATGTACATGCTGGAAATCTATAGCTTCTATGTGATGGCCGTATTGGATTTCTTGACTTTGGTATGCTTTTTCTTCCTTGTGCGCGGTTTACAGTTTGTAATACTTGTATTGTATTGTTTTGTCGTACTTTAGCCATTTGTTAACTTCCCAAGGTTTCATAGTTTGGCTATACATTTTTTTAGAATTTATCATATTTTCAAACTCTAATCTTTGGTATTTCCTTTGTTCTTTTACAAACTACACCTTTTCTCTTCTAAACCACCACACATTTTACAATACTCTAATGTTTGTATTGTACATATATATACACCTTTTTTGTTGACATTTCTTGTCGTTATTATTATGATTATATACAACAAATCAGATACAATAGTTAATGATTATTGCATTAACCGATTAAGTGTGGACTAGTAGCACTTACAACTCTTTAAACTATGTGTTGTGATCATATCTCTAGAGGTTATACACTCAAGCAAGCCTTATCACTGCCACTACTAGCAATGATGCAGCACTAAAGTAAACCTCTTTTAGGCTCTTATCCACCTTTTGTATCATATCTTCATCTCTCAATCCCTTCTTTCCAGTATTCTTGCTTATGTTAACAATTGTATTCCTCAGTTTATTTACTCCACAAGAAAGCCAAACCAGCCCAAAACCCAACCATGTGTTGAAGACCTTAGATGCACAAAAAGGGACCCTTCTTCAAGCTAGCTTGCAGATCACAGATAACATAATAACAATGCTAGTACCAGTAATGCCACCAGAAAATTGGGTGAGGAGTTCAGAAATCTCTTGGCCAAATTTCTTCAGTGAAAGAATTGTTGTTTCCCAAATTTTCGAGAAGAAAAAAATGGACATTGTAAGTTATTTCTCTATGGTAACTTACCTACTGAATGCAGACTAGACATGAAATTGGCTATTTGATCAACCATAAAAGAACTTTTTTGGTTCTAACTTCTAAGCCTAATAGTTCCAAGCTCTTAACATTTTCACAGGTAGACTCAGAATTTGTGGAAGTATTAGCATTCATGTATCTATCATGTTTACATATAAGTATATGTCATTTCATTTTTATAGCAGCAATTGAGTCAGAATTTTTGCAGTGCTACAGAGCTATTTACTAATAGAGTTTAATTCCCTTCTTTAGGCTTTGTTTATCAAAGAGCACAGTGCAATATGTGACATGCTAAAAGTAAGTCAAATTCTTTTCATCTGTTGCATGACTTGGCTCCATTTACGGTCATTTTTTGCATCGAAAAATAATACGACTGATATTGTTTTTCTTTTTCTTACAAAAACGTTATCCTGATTTTGATGATGAGCAACTTTATAGGTATGCAAGATTGGTGACTTCATCAGTCATTGTGAAAATCTATATAATTTATTGGACTGTAGAGCTCTTAAAAACCGATACTCATCGGGCATCAATTAGGATCAACTAGTAAGTCTAAAATACATTGCAGAAAGATCTACTTCAAAGGATACTAAAGAATTTGTCTATACAACAATAATGAAACTTTTCATTTTACTTTGACAGGTATGGATTTTACTTTGGCAGTACATTTCGCAAGCATATTTTTGTAGTTTATAACTTTTTATTACGATTAATTTATTCTAAAACAATGAATCTTCTTCTATCTATCAGTTTATAGAGATAGAGAAAGGGGAGTCCCGAGGTATAATGAATTCAGAAGAAACTTACTGATGATTGCGATTGGCAAATGGGAAGATTTAATAGATGATGTCGAGGTCATTGAAGCTCTCAAAGAGATATATGATAATGATGTTGAGAAGCTGGAATTGATCTTCGATCTTCATGTAGAGAAGAAGATAAAAGGATTTGTTATAAGTGAAACCACTTTCTTTATATTTGTGAATGTGATCATGGCTTCAAGGTAAGTTTTCAGCTCTATGTAGTATGCAACTAAAATTTGATTTGGAATCTTATGGTTTTATGTGGTGATTATGGTGTTTAGGAAAATTCCTGAAAGAAGATCACTTTTTCTGCCACGGATATTGATGTGACGGAATGGAAGGGAGATATATTGGTTTTTGGTGTTACGGAGAAATACCTAATAAGATACTCAAAATCAAGATTTGAGAATATGATCTTGAGCAAGATTGACTCTAAGTTGAATGGTCTATTAGCTGAGGTCTCTTTTGAAGAGGATTTCTCTGGTAAAATTGGTCAATCGATTGTTCTTAGAATTAAAGGACTTGGATCAAAGAGGGCTGTTTTGATTGGTCTTGGACAGTCACCTTCAACTACTGTGTTGTTCAAGGGTTTCAATGAGGCTGTTGTTGTCGCTGCTAAGTCTGCTCAGGCTAGCAATGTTGCCATTGTTCTTGCTTCTTCTGAAGGACTTTCTTCAGAATCGAAGCTTAGTACTACATTTGCAATTTCATATGGTAATGATTTTTGTGATTTATGATTTTTTAGTGTGTGTGTGTGTGTGTATGCGTGTGTGTGTGTGTGTGTGTGTGTGTATGTGTTTATGAATATTGGCTTGTGACTTTTATAGTTACATTGCTTGAATTATGCTAGGAGTTGTATTGGGATTATTTGAAGATCATAGATATAGGTTGGAATCAAAGAAATCAACACTTAGATCCATTGGAATTATTGGTCTTGGAACTGGACCTGAATTGGAGAAAAAGCTCAAGTATGCTGAAGATGTTTCTTCTGGAATAATTTTTGGAAGGGAGCTTGTAAATTTTCCTGCTAATGTTCTCACTCCAGGTTCATATGCCACTTAAAATTGTATTTTGCAATTCGCATGTATAAATAGATGTACATGTGTATATGTGCTTCTCTAAAACTTGATATGTACTCGGTGATGTTTTTTTTCCATGTGTGTTGGCAGAAGAAGCATCTAAGGTTACTTCCACCTATAATGATGTTTTCACCGCCAAAATATTAGATGTTGAACAATGTAAGGAGTTAAAAATGGTGTCCTATATGGGTGTTGTTGTAGCCTCAACAAATCCTCCTCATTTTATCCATATTTGTTACAAACCTCCAAGTGGTCCTGTCAATGTCAAGCTGGCTTTGGTCGGAAAAGGTTTGACTTTTGATAGGTAATTCACAAAACGATGTGTTTTTAAATCTACAACAACTCAATAGGATAATGATCTATTTGAAATAAGGTTTTCCCACTTGTATTATCCATGGTTTTGATTATGGTACTTGAAAATTAAGTTGTTATGAAGTTTTATTTTATTTTTCCGTTGATAAATTTTTACTATGAGGTCCTAAGTAGATTGTTTCAATGTTACATGCATTGTTAATTTGCCACAATGGCATACTAATAATTTGTGTACATACATATGTATATGAACTACCGTTGTGGCAAGAATAACACTTAAAAATATCCAGTTGTCAAACATGCCTTTGAATATGTTTATCTTTTCAATTTCTCTGTTGTTTATCTCATTGAACACCTGGTAAAAAGAGAGAAAGCAACAAAGCAGAAGAGAATGGAACTAGATCATTTTATCTATATACTTTTCAGAATGGGATCACTGGTATTTAAGAAAAAAGTGATAGATCAAAGAGGCAATAACAATGTTAAATGTCCATTATGGTTTTAAGAATGTTTGTTACAATAAAATTATATGGGAGGTTCAGTGGCCAAGGCCAATGCACCAAGACTTTACTTAGCTATTATTTGGTGTGTAGTATGGGATATCCTTTACCTTGGGTTTGCATAGATAACTGAGTGGGATTTCCTATCTCATTTGATATTTTTTCTTAATAGAGCAGTCGAGTATGAAATTTCATTTTACTTTTCTGGTGGCTACTTTACTTTGAAATGATTTGTTTGAAATACATAGTGGATATAGGGTGTTATGTTTTATGGTGTAATATAAAGTTGAATAGAGTGGAACATACATTATGTACTGTATGATCTATTTCTATAGAAATACATTGAATCTTAAGTGGTTGGACTTAAATAGTTAATGAATTTTAATTAATATTATCAAATTGATTCAAATACTTGATTATTGACTAGGACAATTCTTATATAATTTTTCTTAAATAAAAATCAATATAACTAATTGTCTTGCAGCTCAAACCAAATTATACCGATTATGTTTTTATATTTAAATTTATTTATATTGCATATGTGTATTTAAAAAAATTACAAATCTAAATTGTATGATAATATGAAATAATTTTAGTTTTTAGTTGTGTTGAGAATATGCAAGAGGATTATATTGGTTTCATGATTGATACAAAGAGAACTAATTGAAACTTGTGGCGATACATAAGTGATTGATATAAAGAACTAATTTATTTCAGCGTAATATTTGTGTCATGATTGATACAAAAAAACTAATCTCTATAAGAGACCAATTCCAAGGTTAGGAGAAGCGAGAGACCAATTCCAAGGTTAGGAGAAGCGAAAATAGGCATACTAAGCCTATTTCTAACATATTTTTCTCAAATAAAGATGGGACAACTATGAAAACAAAACATTGTCAACCAAAAATTGGCTTAAGTTGGCAAACATATCAACACAATGATTACCTTCACTGTAAATGTGAAAAACTATGAAATTCATGTCCCGAATCAAGGCTAAGCAGCTGGTCCAACGATTTCTTAACCTCCAAATAATAGAAACACTTAACTTGAAAGCCAAGGTGGTAAGCATGGAGTCACAATCTAACCAAAGCATAATTAAACCTTTCTGGTGAGTCATCTCAATGCAAGCATAGCCCTCAATGAGCTTAGTAGTTAAAGCATCATAAATGTGTGTGTTAGAACAAAAATAACCAAGAATCTAATCATTTTCATTCCTAAAAATGTCACCACAAGCAGACGGGTCAAGATTGCTAATTGAGGTCCTATCAATATTGCACATAATACTATTAGATGACGATAACTTATCTAGAGGGGCTGAATAGATCCCCACACAAAAACTTACTATTTAAATTTTTGTTTTGAAAGTAAAACAATTACTATGGCAAGCGGAAGATTAAGCCTAGACCAAACAAGTCGTCTAAATCGAACCGATAATTGGAAACTCGGATATGCGTAAACCACATAATGAAATAAAGTATGGTGATAAGCCTTAATACAATAATTTCTCAATCAATCATTTTATAATGATCCGAATTGTTAATCGATTTTCAATGAATATATTGATAAAACAGAAACAAGCAAATTATCAAACACTTGGCGTGTAATCGATTTTTCAGATTTTCCCTTTGACTTTGTTGATATGAAATACCATTTACAATCTAATTGGTTATAACGTAATCAACATAGCTATGGTTAACAATCAAAGGATATGTCTCTACGAATCGATTACACAGTCAATGAATTTAACAATTTGCTATAGAAAGTATCACTACTACAAAACGCGCAAACAACAACGCCATGTTTACGACGTATCCATATACACCATAGTAATAAATTAAAAATTTTCACCCTGTGAGTTGCTGGATTTATTAATGGCGGTTCATTTTAAACACCATAGTAAAAAATGATGTGTAGCACGCTTCGATCCCCAGCAACCACATTTTTTCATTTTTTATAGTACATTAAGCGTGTGTCACCTATCTCTATTAGTTAAAAAATAAATTGTAAATGATTTAACAATGATTAATACGTAAACCATTATTAAAGGACTTAAGTTTTCACCACAGTTTCTTGTTCAACCGCGATTAAAGAGTTTACTGATAAATTAAAACAAAACTCTTTTCATATTTCTTTCATAAGACGCCCTAGGTGAACAAGCGAGCCAGAGACAATAGCGGTGGCTCGAATCTTCGTATCCATTCATTTGGAGCTCAAATCTTTGTTCATTTGATTCTTCAGCTTCGCAGTACGATACTCTTCAACATCTTCATTTTTTTTATTTGTTTATGTTGTATATGCTCAAATCTTCACCATTTTGATTCATTTGATTCTTTAGCTTTGTTGTACGGTACTCTTCAACATCTTCGTTCATTTTTTCTTGGTTTATGTTGTATATGCTCAAATCTTCACCCTCTTTATTCATTTGATTCTTCAGCTTCGAAGTACGATACTTTTCAACATCTTCATTATTTTTTTCTTTGTTTATGTTGTATATATGCTCAAGTTATTATGAGATCGAGTACATTTTTCATATGCTTTAGGTTTAGATTTTCACATGCTCAAGTTAGTTTTTAGATTAGATTTTGGTGTGTAATTCACATAATTCTACGTGTATAAATTTCACAAGTTATTATGGATGATAGTTGGATGAAAGCCAATAGATTAGGTATAGTTTATGAGAAAGGAGTTCTTTAATTCCTTGAATACGTTGATAAACATCTTCTCGACAATGATGATATCTTTTATTGCCCTTGTGTTGTTTGCACGAATATTGAAAAGGGTACAAAGCAAGAAATATTCCAGCACCTTTGTTGTGATGGTATATGTCAAAATTATATAATATGGACCTGGCACGGTGAGATGGATAAAGAGCAAAGTCGGGCGTCACAAAGTCAAAGAGTGGATGTAGATGAATATATGAAAGATCAACTAGAGGAAATATTATAAGCTGAAGGGAAACAATGGTGATGACACTGACTATGCCAATGCTAATAGGAAGCATCCTCCTGTTAAAGTGTTATGGTACTTGCCAATAATTTCACGATTTAAGATACTTTTTGCTAATTCGAATGAAGCAAAGAATCTTAGATGTCATGCAAATGAAAGGACTCGTGATGGAAACATTCGCCATGTAGTTGATTCATTGAAATGAAAGAAAATTGATTCGTTGTTTCTGGATTTTGGAGTTGAGCCAAGAAACCTTAAGCTTGGGCTTGCTACCGATGGAATAAACCCCTTTGGTAATATGAGCACTAATCATTCTTCGTGGCATGTTCTTCTCACTATTTACAACCTATCTCATTGGTTGTGCATGAAGTGTAGGTATATAATGTTAAGTATGAAGATTTTTGGACCACAAAAACCTGGTAACGACATAGATGTTTATCTTGCTCCATTAATTGATGATTTACGACTCTTGTGGAATGAAGGCATTGAGGTTGATGATGCATATTCAGAGGAAAAGTTTAAGATGCGTGCAATGTTATTTTGACCAATCAACGACTTTTTTGCTTACGGTAACTTGGCTAAATATAGTGTCAAAGAATATAGAGTGTGTCCTATTTGTGAAGATAATAATTGTTATCACCAACTTGAGTTTGGAAAAAAGACCGTTCACCTTGGGCATCGAAAATTTATAAAACTCGGTCATCCTTATCGTAGATTACGAAAAGCTTTTAATGGAGAGCAAGAGTTTGATGAGGCTCTTGAACCTTTAACCGGGGATGAAGTTTATCAATGGCATGAACACATTAATGTTGTCTTCGGGAAGAGAGAAAAAGAAAAAGGGGCAGTTGCAAAAAATATATGGAAAAATAGGTCCATCTTCTTTGATCTTCCATATTGGTCAAGTCTTGATGTTATACATTGTCTTGATGTGATACACATGGAGAAAAATGTGTGTGATAGTTTGATTGACACACTTCTAATATTCCAGGCAAGAATAAATATAGTAAGGCTTCCCATATTGATATGGAGGCGATGGGTATACGAAAGCAGTTGGCTCCAATAGAGAAAAGAAAAAGAACTTATCTGCCTCCAACATGTCACACTCTATCTAAAAAGGAAAAGAAAATTTTTTGTGAGTGCTTCTAGGGTATTAAAGTTCAGCACGATTACTCATCAAACATCAAGAAACTTGTATCAATAAAAGATCTCAAGTTAATAGGTTTAAAATCCCATGATTGTCATGTATTGATGCAACAACTTCTACCAATGCTATCTGTGGGATCCTACCAAAGAATGTGAGAGTAACTATAACGAGATTGTGCTTATTCTTCAATTCCATATGTAATAAAGTTCTTAATTTCAAAAAATCATATGAATTAGAAGAGGAGGCTGTCATAATCTTGTGTCAATTTGAGATGTACTTTCCTCAATCATTTTTTGACATTACGGTTCACTTACTTGATCATCTAGTCAGAGAAATCAGATTTTGTGGTCCAGTTTATTTAAGGTGGATGTATCCAATAGAGCGATGCATGAAGATCTTTAAAGGATATACGAAGAATATTCACCGACGGGAAGCATCGATTATTGAAATGTACATCACTGAAGAAGTTGTTGAATTTTGTACAAACTATTTGTCGGAACTAGATTCTATAAGCATTCCAAAGTCTCGTCACGCTGATCACATAGACAGAAGAGGTATTCAAGATCTAAATGTTAAGTAAATGGCTCGGGATGTAGTTATTCAAACACATTTCTATATATTGAATAATACAAATGAAGTTCAACCTTTCATAAATACTCACAAAGAACTTTTGAGGAAAAAATATCCTTGAATGAGTGATAAGTTGTTATTGATAGAGCATAACAAGAGGTTCATAGATTCATTTAATAAAAGTGTATCTAATGATCCTAGTGCATCTGAGATACTTAAATGGTTGTCATACGAGCCAAAATTTTGTGTCATTACTTGGACTGCATACGACATTGGTCATTATTCCTTTTATACAAAATCAAAAGATGGTCGTAGTACAATGCAAAAAGTGGGGTTATGGTTAAAGTTGAATTGATGTATTTCTCTAGTTTGAAAGATAAAAATCTTGTATTGGCAACTACCGTGTTTTATGGTGTCATTGATGAGATTTGAGAGATTGATTATGTTATTTTTAAAGTGGCTTTATTTAAATGTAAGCGGATTCCCAATAATAGTAATTGTGTACACATTGATAACTTAGGATTCACCCGAGTCAACCTTGGTAAGGCGTCTTTTATGATCAAAACATTCATCATGGCTACTGAAGCAGAACAAGTTTTCTATGTTATCGATCCATCAGACATATCGGGGAAATGGTCAATCGTACTCCAAGAAAAACACATTCCTCTTAATGATGAAAGTCTTGATGTTCCGTTCACACCTTCTTACACAACACAAGTTCCTATTTCATATAATGAAGTTGATGAAGATGTTGTCCATGCTATTCGAATCGATTATGAACAAGGCATTTGGGAAAATTAACAGGTACACAATTTATTCTTTACTCATAATATATTCATGTATGTTATAGTTTCCAAGTATAATTTACTAACAAGTATAATTATTTGAAATTATGGGTCTTTAGAGTCAAGAGACCAAGAGACAAGATTATGGTATGTAGGATGAATTATAGGTCTTTATGTAATGTGTAAACCGTAGATTGTTTGTTCTGATAAATTATAGGATATTTGTGTATGGTACAATTGAATATGATACAATTATGTGATATTATGAATATGATATAATTATAATTATTCAGATAACTTTATCACAAATGTGAGTTTTATTTTCTACTATGATATGGTGAACAATAATACAAGTTAAAAAAAATGGGATAAATTATAAAAGCATGATAATATCTGTTAATTATGCAAAATATTTAACAACAGTTATAGTCATAACTGTTATAATATCTCACGCACTTTCCAGAAAAAAATAAATAAGAACACGACGCATCTGGGAATCGAGCCTAGGACCATTAAATTTATCACCACAAACGTTTGGAAAACCGTCATGATAAGGGGCACACTTTCCAGTTTATTACAACAACTAATGGGCCATGATTATAAGTATCATATATTCAACGACCCTTTACATAACAACGTCTAAGCCCACATTGATATATATCTTTCCCAACCGTTATTAATTGGGTTTTTCGTAGCAGTGTATATATATATATATATATATATATATATATATATATATATATATATATATATATATATATATATATATATATATATATATATATATATATATATATATATATATATATATATATATATATATATAAAGAGATATAGAGAGAACAAAAGGATTTGTTTAGGCAATTCACCAATCATCCTCGCTATGGCTACCTCTGCCCCCAATTTCAAATGACAATGAGATAATAAATTTTACTTTCCAAAATATTATTTACAAGAGAAATGTAGAAATCGAATCCTACAAACTCCAAGTTTAATGTTGATCCTAACATTTTCTCTTCCCTTGATCTCATCTTGATCAAGTCACCTAACAAACAAATTTGATCTAAAGTCTCGCGTTACTCCTTTGATCGAACCACCATTCTTTAAAGATTTCACTCGATTGAATTCAAGTTGTGAATTCTTGTCACCCGATACTTCTAATTTGATCCACCATCTCACACTAATACTTTGCAAGAACAACCGTTCTTCAAAGCTTTCACTCAATCGAATCCAAATTGCGATTATATTGTATCCCAAGATTTACCAATTTGATCCACCGTCTCACGCTACTCCTTTACAAGAACCACTATTCTTCAAAGCTCTCCACTCGATCGAATCCAAATTGCATAATCTTGTTCAAAACCTTCAAATCCCGATGATCTTGAAGGAAAACCCCGACTTATTTTTCTTATTTGAAACACCAAAAAATTATTAACTCAATCTTAGGTTACACCAACCTAAATTAAAGGTTATCAACACAAGTCTAGATGGCATACAAACAATGAATGATTATGTGTACTTTGTTTTTGTGTATGCATACATGAGAGGTTGAAGATGATAAGCAATTTTTGTATGTTTTAGTTTCTTAAAATTTGAAATTATACATGTATAAAGTATTTATATATGTGCAAGTTGGAGGCAAAAATGGAGGCTTAGAAATTGAAAAGAAATGCAATTTTTGAAAAATTATAGTATGTGTTGACACGTATAATTCATGTGTAGACACATGTAATGACATGTGTCAACCTATCCAAGGTCATGCATCGATACATAGAGAGAAGCTTTATAGGCTTTAAAAATGCAGTACGTGTATCGACCTGAAACACATATGTGTCAACACATAGATGAAAATTTTCAACATGTGTTGACCTGAAAAGTTGTATGTGTCGACACATAGACAAAGGCTTACAAGCTTCATTATTGATCCATATGTGTCGACTCATACGTTGTATGTGTCGACACATATATCTTTTTTTCATATAAGAACTCATTTTAATGCATTATGCCTTTCCCAAACATGTTCTAAATGCACTATAAGATCCCTAATGCAAAGGTGCGCATAAAAACTCAAAGATACTATTCAATATACAAAAATAATAAGTTTATCCTAATTTTGACATCATGAAAAACATCTAATGGGAAAGTGCACTCACATACTCCCCCTTTTTAATGATGGCAAAACTTGCGACGTTGCATTTTGTGTCTACATGAAGGCCCCCCCTGAATATGTGCATTCTAACTTCATCTCCGCATATACTTCTCCATATTTGACAACATCAAAAAGAGACAAAGCAAGCAATGATAAGGATCATTTATCACACAAATACTAATATATCACACAAAGGAGTTTTGCAAAAGTAAGAACGTGCACTCATATATACCCATATAAATAAAGTGACACAAAAATTAAACATAAATAACAAACAATACACATCACCATAATAACAAATAAAAAGACATGAAAGATAATGAATGAAATGCACTAATAAACTCTTGAGTCGCTTCAAAAATGTCACGATTACACAACATTTCACAATGATGCTCTCGATGCTGCACACGCATGTGCCTAGCTTGGTGAAAAATACATCACCACTAAAACCAAAACCAAAGATACTCACATAACATATGACATGATTTGATCAAGAATTCTATTTGTATGAAAACATGCTCAAATTAATTCATGCGTGAATGAATAGATAGATGTTGTACCCCAAAATTTTCCCTCCCTTTTTCACAAGAAATCACAGCTTCGGGGTTTTCCCTGACTTTTCAGATTGGCTCAAGAATCGGCCAAACAGACTTTTCTTGTCAGTCTATCCAAAATTAGGATTTATTTTGATTCTGTTGAGTTTGGCTCAAGAATTGATCAAGCAGACTTTTCTTTGACGGAAAATCTGGAATTAGGGTTTTTCACTCATTTTTCTCAGAAGAACTTGAATCCACAATATTTCAATTAACTGTTACATTGTTTTACGCTTGTTCAAGATTGTTGTTTGTTTCTCAAAACCTAAACATTTGGGCTAGGAGCTGAGGCTTTTGATTGAAAGTTTGAAGTATTGGTTTGATCAACGAAGTGAAAGGTGTATGGATGTTTGATTGTTTAATTGTACAAAGCATGTGTTTGACTGGAATGACGGGCATATGGTGGTTAATGCAAGGTTGTGAGACTGCAACGTTTGTTGATTATTTATTTTATCTGAGTTAAAATTATTGGGATGCATTTCCAATTATTTTAATTCAAGAGATTTAAATAATTAAATAAATAGTGTAAAAGAAAGAATGAAATATTTGACAAAAGATTTTTATTTATTTTAATTGTTGTTACAAGTGTTATTTGGAATACTGTAAATTTATTTACAATATTTACAATGATATTTATTACAATAATTGAAAAGAAAATAAATCTAAAATCTAAGTCTCTTGAAGTCTTCTATCTTCTACTGTTGCTTCCCTTATCTAACTGGTATTTACCTGCAAAGACAAAAAAAGAAGTCAATACAGTTAAATTGAAAAGCATTTTCACACAGATAAATAAAAGCTCATTGTTGTACCCCAAAATTTTCCCTCCCATATTCTTCAAGATTTGCCAAGATCAAGGTTCAAAATCTCCCAAGGGTTGCACAGTCCAATTGCCTCCTAACACAGTCAAAATTAGGGTTTTGGTTATGGCAAAGAAATTGAGGTTTTCAAGGGTCCAATCAAGTCCCACATGCCTATATACATTGTCAAGCATTCATATGTCAATTTTCAAGACTCACAACATCAAATTGCACAGTCAAAAACCCTAAATGCTTCACAGTCAACTGCAGGGGCAAAATGGTCATTTGACAGTCAAAAGTCAAAAATTTTGGTCAACATCTTATTTTGAAGCCACAAACATCATTTGATCAATTCTTGATCATGATTCTCAAGGCATGGCTCAAAAAGTTTCAAGATGCAAAAGTTTCTATTTTTGGACAGTTGAAAAAGTCAACTGCAAATTGACCGAGGCATAACTTCTTCATGGTTTATCAGAAAAATCCCATCCAAAGCTCATTTTGAAGAGAATGACATTTCCTACAACTCATCTTCACACTTCAAGTTCAAGAAATGCTCTCACAAAAAGTTATCAATTTCAACATTATAGGTCATTTTCAAAAGTCAACAAAAAGGCACTTTAAGTCAAAGACCATAACTTGAGATTGGTAAATCAAAATGACATGGGACCAAAGACATTGGTTAGAGGACTTCAAGAACTTTCCAAAATGTCCAAGAACATGATCATAGCTTCAAAATTGAGCAAGATATTCCTTGTAGAAGTTGGGAAATTTTTGGGAATTTTGAAAAGTCAACTTTGCACAAAAGGCTTCAAAAATGCTAATGGGCCACAAATTCTTCCATGAATCATTACCCAAAGGCTATGCACGACCCATTGACCTAAAAGGGAGTTATTTTCTTATTTTTGATTAATTATTTGAATTTTTATTATCATTAATTCATTTAATTAAATTTAAATATAAGAAAAATACCAAATCATGTTTTCAAATCTTTTTTATGCAGCAAATCTCTTCCACACATGTAAGAGATTTCGTGCACCTTCTCAAGGGGACAAAATCATCTAAATTTGGCAAGTTTCCATGGCAAAAAGATTGAAAAAAGATGTGAACAAAATCAAATATTGAATCATTAAATCAATGGATCTTTGGGCTTGGTTTTGACCTAATTCCATTCACTTACATATGCATAACCAAAACCTATTCCATAAAACACGAAATATTGCTCAGAAGCTGCACACCAAATTGCAAATTTTCATCAAACTTTTGAAAACTAAAAACCTAGTTACAAGGCGTTTCAAAGCTCCAAAAGCATTCCAAAACATTGCCAAGACATCCAGGAACGTATTGCAATCAAGAACCAGTCTCCAGGCCTCAGGAATTGGTAGAAAAAAGTCACACTTTTCACAAAATTTTCCATAATCGTGTTTTGATTTTCAGGCATTGTTCATGCATTTTAATTGTTGATTAACACTAACCATGATGTTCTGAAGCTAATGGTACCCTTTAATTGTCCTAACAATGCCTGTATCAATATTTTCCATTAACGCTTGCTAGGGTTTCAGAAGCTTGGAATTGGGGGTTTACACATATGGAAAAATTAGGCCTTAAAACCTATGCCAATGGATTCATGGCAACAAGACGAACTGAACAATGACCTCGCGCCTTTTTTATATGGAAGCATGTGCTAATCGCTATTTTTCTGAATTGCAGTTAGTGGGGGTTTAAAACCCCCACTATTTGGTATTATTTGCAGGAACAAAAGGAAGAAGATGCTAGCGTGTCCAGACGTGGTTGGATAATTTGAATATTAGCGCGTTTTTGATTGTTTCAGGATAACGTTGTTTTTTTTTCATACATATTATTTGTATTCCACTCATAGTACAAACACGCGCGTTGGTTCAGTTGGCAGTTGAGTTGTCATGCAGGTACTGGGACCTGGGTTCGATTCCCAGGTCCCCCCAAACGCTTAATAATTTTTGTCTTAAGGTGTTCCAGCGTAGCACTTCATCCAAAGTCCATCATGCACGTTCACATCCCAGCCTGCCAAATGTCCCTGATGATCAATCCAATGGCCATAACGTGAATTCCACCATGTACCTCAGTCAATGCTCATGCACACGCGCTGGAAAGTCAAACAGGCTTCTTGATTCAGTGGGCCAAAAATGCTTCAAAAAACCTCCTATATGGGCCAGACACCCCCCATGGTTTGCACATTTTTATTTTTATTTGATTTTCCTTTTTATTCTTTCAATTGTTTTTTTTAATTGTTTTTTTCTTTTAATTCCATAAAAATAATTTTCATAATAAATATAAAATACAGAAAAATCAAAAAAAGCTTGTTTTATTAATATTAATTTCACTATTATTTTTGTAAATAAACTTTAATAATTAATTTAGTTTAATTTAGGGTTTTCAATTTTAATCTTTTCTTAACAAATTAAAATATGTAGAAATTAGGGTTTTTTTAAAACTTTTTATCACTTTTCTTAATAAATAACTTTTTCTTATTATTATTATTATTAATTATTAAATATTTTGTAAATAAACATGTATATTAAATATTTAGTAAATTAGGTTAAACTTTAATCTTTTCTCAAATAATTAAAAACAACTTAGAATTAGGGTTTCTTTTCAATTTTAATTTCTTTATTTCATACATACAAAAAACCTAAAAAACACTTCTTTTCTTTTATTAAATAATTAATTAGCTTCCTTATTTCAATTTAATTCCAAAAGGATCCAACGCCCTCGAACATTCGATTCTAATTTCTTTTCGCGCATTTATTCTTATTTATTTTCTTTCAAATATTATGTAATTGCTCGAGCCTTGTAATAGTAATTAGGAATTTATTTACTTTCCGTATTTTTATTCAAAACGGGTCTTTGTTAATTTGGCGATGTATAGACCCGCGCCTTGTAATAGCGTAGGATTTACCGTTCCGTCATTTAAATTTCCGCGCTTTTAAATTCTAAACTTTGCATGAAAGAATGAATGACTAAATTAAAAACAAGTGTAGATCACCATGATACATGTACAAGATAAAACATAACATGAAAATAACACACAAATTCACACACCACTCTTAGGGTACGCCTCATTGTTGCCTTGCCCTCGAAACGTGGTCGTCGAGTATAGGACGTTTTAGTAAGTCCTTATGTCCATGACATGATCCAGTTGCCTCGAAACGGTTGCCTCAGAATTAAAAAAGGATCAATGGCATAAGGGTAGCTTCTAAGGTGTCCTACTGTTGCTCTGGTGACCACACTGTCCCTACAAACGAATTGACCCGAACACCTCCAACGGTGGTGCTACCTACCTCTCAATGGTGGGATGGCACTACCTTAAGGACCTCTACACAGCCTAATTCCTTAGGGTAGGTAGATGACTCATAGATACTTGCTCTAAAAAACAAATCAAAACTCTTTTCACACCGACACTTTCAAAAAGGCTTTCAAAACAATTTTTCAAACACTCTTGAGGACTGATACAAGAGTCGATCTGAAATCTTTAAAACGAAACTTTTTCAAACTCACTCACAATTGAAAAGCAAACACTTTTGAAAACAAAATGAGCAAGTATCTAAGAGCCCATGGATAACCATGGATAGAAAGGGTGCTAACACCTTCCCTTTCTATAAATCTACCTCCCGAACCGAGAAACTATCTCATAAGGAATTTTGCTGTGCTTTTGTCCTGTCCATGTTGGAGAAAATAAAAAACGGTGGCGACTCTTGCTTACCGCGACATTTCGCGAACCAGCGTTAAACAGTCAGTTCCAGATCCACCGATCACAGAACTGGCGACTCTGCTGGGGATATACTTAAAGTGAGATGTACCTTAGGATAGCTCATACTTGTGTTTTCAATTGCTGTGTTTGTTTGCTTTATTATTGTGGGCTGTATCGGAGTTACGTAGATCCTAACTCGGATCTGGGGATACCCTGTTAGGTAGCATAAGCTGTGAGGGACCTGTCCGGCGTAGACCGACATGGGTGAAGCAGTGGCTACGTTGGTGTGGCACCTTGGTCTGTACCGATATCCCTTGTGTTGCAACGAGGAGAATATGGGTCTTCTGAGGAGTCATTAAGCACAAACCGACCTTAGAACCTTAAATGACCCAACTTGGCCAATAGAACAGTAGCAGTATGCTACGCCCATTGAGGCTAAACTCTCGTGATGGTTCTGGCCGCAAGAAAAGATTGCGATGCTGGAGTTATGACCGATTGAGGGTATTCAGTGATATTGGGATCCTCTAGAACCCGGTTACTTCTGATAGGACAGGTCTTAACCAACAAACTGAAAGAGGGTAATACCTAGACCCCATGCTGGCCTAAACTCTAAGGGTTTCTCTTGTGTGACTTGTGTGCCTTCCAACTTGACTATTTGCATGCTTGTTATCTGACACTTGAGTTTCTTGCAGGTTTTGTTTACAGTCCTTAATTGGGACTCATAATAGGATTTGCCTACATTACCCCATGCATAGCATAACATCATACCATTGCATACATCCCGCATAAGGACTAATCCGTTTCAAGGATCTCAAGGGCTTGCGATGCAAGTCATGATGAATCAGAATGTCTAGCAAGGGGCAAAGGGGATTTATTTTCCTCTAGCCAGGTTGATGATCTGAGTCAGAGGCTAGGACCCACTTGACATGGTGAGCCTTGACTCTTGAAGAAGGTTCCCCTAACCAAGGTTGTTTGGAAATCAAAACCAGACATGATGACTAAAGTCAGGGGCTATGACCCACTAGATATGGTGAGCCTTGACCCTTGAAGAAGGACTCTCAACAACATGAAGTTCCTTCAATCAAGCTACCGGATTCAAATTCTAACAATTTTTCTTGTCTACCCCGCGAGATCCTTGAAAACATTGCACGCATATCATACATATTGTTGCATTACAGGTACTCTTTTTGACAGGTCATTTACCTTCTTCGCTGTTTATTTCAGCAATGGCTTCCCAACAAGATAACCAGGGTCTTCATGCTCAAGAGACTCAGTTCAGGGAGATCTTTCTAAGCCTATCCAAGGGGCAGGAAGAGTTAAGGACGCTCCTCATGGGGAATCTGGCCAAGAAAAGTCCCGAGGATGACAAGGACGAACGGCTGAAACGCCTACAAGCTGAGGTAGATACAATGAAAACCCAGATGCTGGGGCAAAGGGCTCTCATCCAAGGTTTAGCTCGGGAGCAAGAAGAGTTGAGGACCATGATCAGTCAACTCCACCAAGACAGATCCAACATGAAGCAACCAGTCCGAGTCAGGGACCCGGTCTTTGATCAGTGTTGTACCCCAAAATTTGCCCTCCCATTTCCTCAACATTTTCTCATCACAAGACCTTTGAAGATCAAGATCCAGTTAGGGTTTCCTCTGCTCAAGACTTCTCCTTGCACCGTGGACTCAAATTAGGGTTTGTGTTTGCCCAAGGATGTTTTGACCTAAAATGCCTAAGATGACTTTCATGCTTCATGTTGGACTCCCAAGTTTACCCATGCCAAGTTTCAAGTCTTGATTCCAAGTTTTGCTCAGTCAATTGGACAGTTGACCTAGAAATCAGCTGTATTGGGGAAAAAGTCAACTGTGGCCAATTGACAGTCAAACCTCATGACATTTGATCCACATCAACATTATGAACTCATATGGACCATTTGATCAAGTTTGGATCACAATTCCATAAGAAATTTGATCAGATCATCAAAAGGGCAAAATGGTCATTTTTAGGGTTTTGACTGCATAAAGGTAATTTTTGACTGTTTGACCTAGCCAATGGCAAACCAAGCTCACATAGGGACTCAAGGACCCCATGGAATTGTCTTGACATACTCAACAAGTTCAAAAGATCCCAAATACACAAGATTGACAGTTGAATTTCCCAGTCAATTGATCAATTTTGACTGTATACTGAAAAGTCAAACTTTGACTTTTTGGTCAAAATCAAGAGTCAAGATTCATTTTTCATCAAAACATGCCAAATCATGAAACTTGTTCACCAAGAAATCACAAAATGCAAATTAGGGTTTGAAAATGGAATTTTTCATAACTTAGAATTTTTCTAAGTTATGAAAAACCCTAATTTTTCCCAACTTTGCCCCATCTTTTCACCAAGATCCATTTGGATTCAAACAAAAGTCAAAACATGAAAGTTGTAGCTTGTTGCATAATCTACAACTTTGATTCACAAAGTTTTCTCATTTGAAGCTTGTATCTCAAGTTATAATTTTTTGAATAAGGGCACTAAACCATTTTTAACTTAGTGAAATTTTAACCTATTTTGACAAGGTTTTCTACCCCACTTCAAGGCCATTTTTCATACCCTTCCACTTGGAATTTCAATTTGAATTTCAAAGATGGATTGTAGTACACATTCCAAGCTTTCCAAAATGTCCAAGAACTTCTCAAACAACCTCATAACTTGAGAGATTCGAATTTCACAAGTTGGCAAAAATTCACTTTTGTTCTTCATCAAAACATGTCCATAACCTTACCATTTTGAACTCAGCATGCTTTATGCAAGATTACAGGTCCTTGAACCATTCCATACTCAATAATTTAATGCATTTTCAATGTGTTAAAGTGTTGTTCTTTGAGTGCAAGCATTGTATGCAAGATTAATCCTAAACTAGATAAAGTGAACTTTCCATTTTTGAAAAGATTAGCTTTATGTCAACTTAGAAATCCAACAAGTACAAGCAAAATCCTTTTGGCACAAGATTATGGACAAGTTGCTATGATCAAGAGAAGATTATGCAGCACATTAGGAGGCCCCCTACTGACCTAAACCATCAACTTGCTTTTGTTGCTTAAGAGAGAAGAAAAGTTCCATAACTTGTAACAACTATCATTTCAGCATAAGGACACAAGAGAAAACTGATCAAACATATTCCAAACATCCCAACCAAGCTTTTGCACGAATCCTTGACCTCTAAAACACTCTCCATCACAGAAACACCATCAAACTGCTCAAACAGGGCAAGGCCTGCAGTTTGAGTACCAACTCCCATTTCCCTCAAGTTCTTGTGCCAAAACCAGTTCACACACATTCCCTAGTACTTATGCAAGCTAACCATGACCTGAAACCTGACCTGTAACACCTCCAAGCCACTTCACCATTTTTAATTTTCTGTTTTGCAGTTGGAGTTCACTAGCTCGATTCAGGGAGTTTCAAGACAAAGTAGGACTTGGAAAAGCATCCTTACACTTCAAGGAAGCTATATAAGTCATCATTTCACTCTGAAACATCCTCCATTGCAAAGCTCGATTCCAACTGAAAAGGTAAGTTCATGGGGTCGTATCTCTCTTATTAGACATTGTTAGCTTTAGGTTTGTGAAGAAAACATGTCACAATCATAGCCCTAAACATGCTCATATGATTAGATTTCATTTATATTTCGTGTGCTTAGAGAATTTTATGTCTGAACATTGATGAAAAGTTAGGTCAGAAATTGGGGGAGGAGAAATTCTCCCTCATCTTAGAGAGTTAGGTCAAGTTCTATACATGGTTAGAACCGTCTCTTCATGCTGAACATTTGTTGTGTTATGAGTTTTTGCTAAAAAGCCAGGAATCGAGAGTTGGACATTGAAGAACAGGGCGCGCGCGTTTTTCAAATATTGTGCTGGAGGTTGAAGACACTGGCATTGGGCTGAGCTTGTCTTATGTTTTTCTTTTTCACACCCCATAATTGCTATTACACCCCCTGAGCCCATTTGCTTTATTTTTATTTCTTTTTGACTTTTTCTTTTTTTGTTTGACTTATTTATTTTTTCTCATGACATTAAAAATATAAAAATATTTTTTCTCACCATTTTTTATTTTATTAGGCATTTATATAGTTTTCTTTTTAGATTATACACAAATAAATAAATACATATATTTTGTTTTAAAATACTAAAGATAATGTAAATACATTTTTTATTTTTATTTACCTTCTGAAAATATTTCACATAAAAATACTTTTTTTATTTATTTATTTTATTAAAATATTAAATATATATTATTTTGTATATAATGCATATTTATATATATATATATATATATATATATATATATATATATATATATATATATATATATATATATATATATATATATATATATATATATATATATATATATATATATATATATATATATATATATATATATATATATATATATATATATATATATATATATATATATATATATATATATATATATATATATATATATATATATATATATATATATATGTTTATTGATATAAATATAAAAATACTTGAATTTTTTCATTTTTATTAATATTTGATACAAAATACTTTTTTCATAATATACTTCATTTTATTTTTATTTTTGTACACAATAAATGAATACTTGTATAATAATACATTTTCTTTAAAATTAGGGTTTTTGCCCTAAAAATTGAAAATACTCAAAATAATGCCTTTTTATTTTCTTATTTTACATAAACCATACCTTTTTCATACACATAAAAACTTCCTCTTTGCATTTTGCATATTTATTTAATTTCCATTTAATTATGCAATTTATTTACCTTACAAATATTCAAAAATGATGTAATAATTTAGATTTAAATTCTTGTCTAAATATCCCCCATTTGTAAATTTGTACCCCCCTTCCCATATTTGGTTTTGTAATAGCTTAGTAAATTTATTTTCGCACTTTATTGCTTTCTAATGATAACATGTTAGAATTAGGGTTTGTATGCGAAAAAACGACAAAAAAATAGTTATGACCTAATCTCAAGACAAATGAGCATGAAAATAAACAACACATCTCACACTTGCACCCCTAGGGTACTCCCCTTTGTTGCCTTCAAATAAATGGGCCATATTGTATGTTGAACTTCTTTGGGCAAAGCAAACAATTTGAATGATCATAGTCCCTCGATAAAACTTTTCAAAACAACAAAAATAAATGGTCAAGTCCCTTAAAGAAAATTGCCCAAAGACATTTAACGCCGTTGCAATTATGGTCTAAACGATGACCCGCGCCTGTCCCTTTCACATCCTAAACACAAGGTTGTCCACCAAATACAATGGTGGAACAAACTTGTTAAAAGGGTTAAAACATAGCAATAATCTTTGAGAAATTTAGGAGTAGATAACCTCTTAGTTACTTGAATCAAACTTGCAAAACAAAACACTTGCCTATATTTCAAAAAAACCACACATCACTACACTTTCAAAACAACTTTCAAAAACAAATGAAAACCTTTTCAAAAGACATACATCTTTGTATACATCCCCACATGGATCATTACAAAGGTTGCCACTACATTGGCCTCTTTTCAAAACATTTTCAAACCCACACACTCAAGCACCATTTAAAACAATTGAAAACATAAGGCAAGTGATCTAAGCAAGTAACTAAGAGCCCATGGATAACCATGGATAGAAAGGGTGCTAATACCTTCCCTTTCTATAATCTACTCCCCGAACCCAAGAAAACATCTCGAAAGGTTTTTGTTGTGCTTTTTAACCTTTCATTAGGATAAAATAAAAAGTCGGTGGCGACTCTTGCTCAACCGAAACATTTGCGAAAACAAACGCAAATCTCAAGTCAGTTCTCCCACCGTATCACAATCAGCTTCCAAGAGGACAAGAGTCTGGTATGGTGAAGTATGGACCTCTCCAAATTGCTACTACTTCACAAGCCCAACATCAACCTCGCCCAGAGCAACAAGTTGATCAGAATAAGCCAAGCAGGTCCAAGAGGCAATTCACCCAGCTTAACATGTCGTTGTTTCAAGCTCTACAACACCTGTTGAGGTTGAATCTGGTTACACTAAGGGCTCCTCCCCGGAACCCCAACATCTCTGCTCCTAACTATCATCCCAACAAAAGATGTGCATACCACTCTGATAGTCCTGGACATGACACTGCCGACTGCTGGGCTCTGAAGAATAAGGTCCAGGACCTGATTAATGAAGGAGTAGTGGATTTCACCCAAGTGGGTCAGGCTGAGTGCTTCTACCATCCCTACAGGATTCACCATTTGAAGTAACAAGCCCTGAAATGAGAAGACTTTTTGTCTATTAGAATTTTCAAGTTGTAATTTTCTTTTGATTGTTCATACATTTACTCATGTTAAACGTTGTTATTTCATTAATGCATCGCATATGTCTATTTTGAATCAATATATTCGCATTCTCTATATTCAAACTGCTTTCATTTTTTGATGTCAACTCTCAATTAATAATTCTAAGCCTCTTGAGGGAGGATGACGAAAACAATACCACAATCTACAGTATGCTTTTGAACAGACCCCGCTGATGAGGTACATGCATTGTTTCAATCCCTAAACACTGGAGTTATAAGGAAGATAATCCCTCGACAACCCCTCTGAGCCAAAGAAGTAGGAGTTTTTCTTTTCGAAAATTGAAACCCTTAATCATAACCTGGGGCAGGGTAGTCCTCTCAGTTGATCCAAGTGCATAACGAATGGCACCAAGGAAGTCCTTAAAATACAAAAGACAGTGATGGTTCCGAATAAGCATAAAGACAGGCAGTCATCATCTCTCAAAATAAAAGCCCATTAAGTCAAAACCTATGAAGGAGACTTACAAAACTGGGGCATCCCGCTGACTGTAATGACAAAAGAAACAGTTCAGGCAAAAAACAGGGATAACAAAATCAAAAAAGAAAGAGGTCCTACAAACCCTCAATAACAAAAAGGAATGACTGCCTATTCAAAATAAGCTATCAACATTCGAACCATCACGGGAATATCAAGACAAAAACTCAAATAAGGTCTAACGCACGATCAGCTGAGTTTAGGATTGAAGAACATCACGAAGAGCGGGTGGGTACAAATAATTTGAGCCTTTATCCTTTGTTTCTTAAACCATGAACCAGGCCACGTTATAACCCTTAAAAGTCCTAGCTGAAGCATGGGTTAAGCATACTGTTACGAAAGGTATCCTGACTCCTTAAGGCCTACGGTAAATACGGAGTTGACATCACGTTTTACAAAAATTCACTTGTTTTTATAAAAAAAATGCATTTTCAAAATCTTCAAGACAGACATAAGCTTTGCATTTTTGATATAACATTGTTTGCATATGACTATTTGTTTGAACAGCAGGGAAATTCGCACGATGAATACCTAGTGAACAAAAGCACTTCCAATCAAGGGGCAGACGTGATTATTGTCCATCATCTGGGGCAATTAAGTCAAGATTCAGAGAATCTCTCAAAAGGCCAAACAGCCAGAGGCAAACCTCCATCTGGATCACTTGGGGCATTGGACGATCAAACAAAGATCTTCTGGTATGGCGACACAACGCTACAACAGGGGCACCTCCCTACATCTTGAGAGCGTGGACATAGTCGAAAAAAAATACTGCGCATAATCAAAGACCCGCTAGGTTGACACACCTAGGCAAAAATAAGGGCTTCCCGGCGAACCAAAAGGGTTCGGGCAAAGTAAGGGATGAAATGAAAAAAATCTGTGCACCCGGCAAGTCGAAAACCTGAAAAGGCAGCTTGGGCAAAAAAGGGTATCCCGATGGACTGAAAACCCGAAAGGGCAGTCCAGGAAAAAGTTAGGGATCAAAGCGTACGACTATGTCCCGGCATCTCGTCACTTGCCTACCAAAAGAAGATTTGTCAATCGGCAGTCACCAAGCACCTCCACAGGTAACATCAGAAACAGGGGCAATAATGAGTTGTCCAGGCGATCCAGTTGCTCTGTCAACCAAAGTACCAAGAAAGGGTCAATCAAAAAATGATTACCATCTACCTTTACAGCTTCAGATCAACACCGGTAATAAGCCAGGAAAATTCTATGGACGACTGATCGTGGGTTAATATCCGAGACCAAACAGGACAATTATCTACTTGATCATCCACAAGATAACCTTACCCCGGTTCCTCCAGAAGTCTTACACGGACTTATCTCAAGATAACCTTACCCCGATTCATCAAGAAGTTTTACACGAACTTACACCGCAGTAACCTTACCCCGGTTCCTCCAGAAGTCTTACACGGACTTATCTAAAGATGACCTTACCCCGGTTCATCCAAGAGTTTTTACACGAACTTATCCCAAAGAAACCCTACACAGGTTCTCTCTTTCCAAAGATGAAGTTTTTACACGGACTCGTCATCAGTAAACCCTACACAGGTTTCCTCCTCAGCTCTAGATACGGTTTTATACGGACTCATTATTAGTAAACCCTACACAGGTTTCCTCCCTCCAAAGATGCAATTTTACATGAGCTCATCGTCAGGCCTCCACCAGTATCTTCTCCCACAGAAACAGGGGCAATAATGAGTTGTCTAAGCGATCTAATTGCTCTGTCCACTAAGGTACCAAGGTAAGTTCGGCCGAAGAATGTAACCAAGATGCCTTAATCCCCCAGAGAGTGAGCCAGCAAGTCAATACACTCTCCCTAAGCAGAGTTATCCTGTCAGCCTTAAGGAAGTTGGGTATCCTCCAGCAGATCTCAACATTCCTTAGCGGAGTATACCAACATTCTTAATAAGCATCCCCGACAGTCTTGATCTAAGATTGTTCCCCGACGGTATGCCAGACATTCAGTGGAGCCATTTCTCCAGTACATCTCAAAAATTTCCCCAGGAAAGTGGAATCCGTCTCCCTAGCAGGAAGCTTATCCCCAGTAGATTCTGGAAGCTTGTCGCCCGCCTAGCACGAACGCGTCTTCCGGATTTATTCAAAGGTTATTTCCCCACCAGGATATAACTGGGTTATCCTCAGCCAATAACCATGGAAAGATCGTCCCCGACGAAGTCTTCTTTGCTTTTACATTTGTGGGCCTTGCATCGGAGTTTTATAGATCCTAACCCGGATCTGGGGATACCTTCTTAGATAGTAGCAACAAGGCTGTGAGGGAACTGTGTGGGGTATACCGACATGGTTGAAGCAGTCTGCTACGTTGATGTGGCACTTTGGTGTGTATCGGTAACCCTTGAGTTCAGTCAAAGAGAGTACGGGGCCGCCGCGTGGTGTCGTGAAGCATCAACTGACCTTAGGAACCTTAATTGAACCATCTTGGCCTTTTTAGGGTAGTGAGATAACTGACTTTGGTGCAGTCCGAGGTTGGTTGATACTCGATACTACACTCAATTGAGGGTTACTTTCCTGGGATATTTCGGTCGCCAGTTCAGTGGCTAAATCGAAACGATGAACAATGAAAGTAATCCAGTGATATTGGGACCCTTAGAACCCAGTTACTTCTAATAGGACAGGTTGAGCCCACCAAACTTCAAGAGGGTAATACCCAGACCCCATGCAGGCCTAAACTCTAAGGGTTTGTCTTGTGTGACTTGTGTGCCTTACCATGTTTGCCTTTGTGAATATTGGTGGTGTATTTAATCATAACATCATGACATCATACAACATCATGAGCATTGACTAACCATTTCAAGGGTTTCGAATCTTCATCTTCGTTCTTGTTTTATAGGACATGGAAACTGCTCGCAGAAAGACAATTCAGATTAGCCTTGTAAAGATCCCTCCTCAGCTTAAGGAACTTATGTCCAGGATTCCCGAGGGTTCTTCATTCAATGAGAGACATGGAAGACTCATCAGCTTGGTTAACACCAACATTGAGGAGGATTTGATAAAGGTCCTGTTCCAGTTCTTTGACCCTCTGCATCACTGTTTCACTTTTCCGGATTATCAATTGGTGCCTACATTGGAAGAGTTCTCCCGACTTCTGAAGGTCCCTATCCTTGATCAACTACCCTACAACGGTACGGAAGAGGAACCTAAGCTTGAGGAGATTGCTAAAGCCTTGCACCTACAACCGTCTGACCTCAAGGGACATTGGGAAGTTAGAAGTGGTATCAAGGGTTTCTTAGCCAGGTTTCTGTTCGAGAAAGCCCAAGAATGTTGGAACTCTCTTGACCTACAAGCTTTTGAAGAAGTTGTGGCCCTCCTTGTCTATGGTTTGGTGTTATTCCCTAACCCAGATCAGCTTATTGATATCAGTGCTGTCCAGATCTTCATGACCAGGAATCCTATACCTACGTTGCTGGGGGACATCCTTCACTCATGTTACACTCGAACCATGAGAAGAAGGGGTGTCCTTATGTGTTGCACTCCTCTCCTGGGAAGGTGGTTTATTTCGCACCTTCCACAATCAGTTTTGAAGAACGAGCGGGGTTTGAGATGGTCACAACGGTTAATGACTCTCACGCATGCAGATATACATTGGTGCCCTAGGTCCAGAGAAGACGTCACTATCATTGATCGTTGCGGGGAGTACCCTAATGTTCCTTTATTTGGAATCAGAGGAGGTATTACTTACAACCCATGCCTGGCATGGAGACAGTTTGGTTATGCTCGGAGGGATGGCCCTCATGACATGTTAATTCCTAACATAGTTTTTGACTTCGACAACGATACTCAAGGACTTTGCCAGAGATTTATCAGAGCTTGGAGGATGCCAAGTAGGATGGACAGCAAGACACTGGGGCACAGGAACTCCATCCCGTTGGAACCTTATCTCAAGTGGGTACGAGCCCGCTCCCAGAAATTAGTGATGCCTTATCCCCATATGCTCCCTGTGATCAAAGAACCAGTCTTGGAAGGAAAGATGTCCTACACCATTCAACATCCCGACATGCCCACCTCCTGGGAAGAAATGCAGAAGAGCTGGGTCCAGCTTAAGGAAGAACGGAATTCTCTTGAGACCAGTCTACATGCTAGTGAAAAGAAGGTCCTGGAACTCACCCGCCTGCTGCACGAGGAGAGGAATCTTAACACCTACATCGCACCAAAGAGGATGCGCAATGTTTTTTTGCCTTGAGGAGTCATTTTGTAATATTTGGCCCATGGGGCATTTATGTACTAACGAATTCCTCCTTATTAATATGATGTGCGTTCCTTTTTTGTCTACAACAAATTTTGAATGTTCTAAATCCTTGAATGCATTGCATACATACACATTCCATTGCACCATATGCATAGCAGGTACCCTATTTCACAGGTTGCTTAATCTTCTTCGCTGTTTGTTTGAACAGTCATCATGAATCCAGACTCCTCCAGTGAGCAAGCAATCAAGGCCCTTCAGGCCCAAAATGCACAGTTTCAAGAGATGGTCCTAAGCCTAGCCCAAGGTCAGCAAGAGTTGAAGACTCTACTCCTAAAGAAGAAGA
The DNA here is from genome assembly GCA_948472305.1 of Vicia faba. Classification (NCBI taxonomy): domain Eukaryota; kingdom Viridiplantae; phylum Streptophyta; class Magnoliopsida; order Fabales; family Fabaceae; genus Vicia; species Vicia faba. Next base: position 80,566 of record CATIWC010002914.1, on the reverse strand, counting down.
AGAAAAAGAGGACTGCGTTGTTCAACACCAGACGCAGATTTGGGAACACACTCCATAATGAAGCTGATCCAACTACTTCTTCTGCTGAGAAAAACAGTCCCCAAGGGGGAGGAGCTCCTAGTCCCGCAGTCTCCGACAACGAGATGGACTATAACGACGAACAATACCCACCTGCTGCTGACAGGTACAAACAATTGGAGGACCGCTTGAGCGCCATGGAAATTCAGAATGTGCCAGGACTGGATTTCGGAGATTTGGGGTTATCTTCTGGGGTGGTAATTCCACACAAGTTTAAGGCGCCTGCCTTCGCCAAGTATGATGGGGTCTCCTGCCCAAAGCTGCATCTAAGGTCGTACGTGAGGAAGATCCAACCTTATACGGCGGATAAGAACCTTTGGATTCACTTCTTCCAAGATAGCCTCTCGGGGTCACAACTTGAATGGTTCTACCAATTAGATGGAATTAGCATCCGACACTGGGAAGATTTGGCAACCGCATTCTACAGACAATACCAATACAATTCTGATCTCGCTCCTACGTGTACCCAACTTCAGGGTATGTCTCTAGGAACGGGTGAAGGGTTCAAAGAGTACGCTCAAAAATGGAGAGATTTGGCTGGCAGGGTGCAGCCTCCATTAACTGATCGAGAGCTGGTTGATATGTTCCTAGGGACATTGTCTGGTCCATTTTTCAATCATTTGGTTGGTAACTCCTCCGCTGGGTTTACAGATTTGATATTGACGGGAGAAAGAATTGAAGCTGGCATCAGGTCAGGCAAGATACAAAAGGCTGCCTCCACCAGTGCTGAGAAGAGGCCGTTTAAGAAAGAAGCAAGTGCCGTCTATGGTCCTAGAAGACAAGTCAAGCCCGAAAATCGCCAAGCCGTCAATGCTTTGGTCATCTCGAAACCTGTTGCTTCTCCTCAGCAGTACAATCAACAAAGAAGCGAAAGGCCCAAGAGGCAGTATACCCGACTGAGTATGACCTTATCTCAAATTTTACCCCAACTGTTATCCACCAACCTGGTGACCCTCAAAGAAGCTCCTAAGGTCGTCAACACTGCGTCTCCTAAGTATAACCCAAATGCCCGGTGTGCTTATCATTCTGATAGTCCCGGGCACACTACTGATGATTGCTGGGCCTTGAGAAACAAAGTGCAAGATCTGATCGACGCAAAGGAAATTCAGTTCGAGGCGCCGGAGAGACCAAATGTTGTAACTGCTCCTATGCCCCAGCATAGAGTAAATGCCATTGAGGAAGAATTGTATGCTGTTTCGGTAAATGAAGTTGTTACCCCTCTGAAGACTGTCAAGAAGAACCTACTGCGGGCCGGTTTATTTCCGGGTTGCAGTGAAGGTTGCCTGTTCTGTGCTGCTTCCCTATCTGGTTGTCCCTTGCTGAGGTTAGGCGTCCAAAGCCTAATGGATAGCAAGGAGATTCTGTTTAAGAAGTCCGCTGTTCAGTTGGTTCCGGTAAAAGAAGTTTCTGTGGTTACCATCTTCAATAATCCAATCAAGGCTCCCCCGAAGAAGCCTGTTCAAATCATGACTATTGCGCCCGTGGTTATTACTGTTCCGGGGCCTCTCCCCTACGTATCTGATAAAGCTGTCCCCTGGCATTATGGGGCAGACGTATATGTGAATGGAATCAAACAAGAATTCGACACTGGCGCCAGTATCTGCGATATCACTGGTCCAGCCAAGGTCACCCACAGTGGCAGGCTCTTCTCGCCTGACATTGCACCGCCCGCTATTCGAAGACCCCTCCTTATAACACCTACAAGTTTACCTGTTCCCGCTACTGATCAAGTTGTTTCCCCTGCCGCCGAGTCATCTAATGCTCGGGGCAAAGGGGTTGAAGAAGAGCCTGCCCGGATGGAGGCACCAATACCTATAAATGCTGAGGCCTCCCAACAAGAAATGGAGGAGATCTTGAAAATAATAAAGAAGAGTGATTTCAATGTTGTCGAACAGCTAGGGCATACGCCCTCCAAGATCTCCATGCTCTCTTTATTGCTATGCTCCGAGGCCCATGCTAAGGCCTTGATATCATTTCTCAAGACGGCCCATGTGCCGCAAGAGACGTCTGCAGTCCAGTTCACTGATTGCGTAGCAAATCTGACAGCAGACAATGGCTTGGGTTTTTCAGATGCTGACCTGACCGCGAAGGGAAGAGACCACAATGATGCCCTGCATGTCTCTATCGAATGCAGGGGCACTACTCTGGCGCATGTATTGGTGGATACTGGTTCTTCTTTGAATGTTCTGCCGAAAAAGGCTTTAGACCGTTTGGATTATGAAGGCCTTGAACTGAAGCCCAGCAATATCATCGTCAGGGCCTTTGACGGTTCCAAAAGGATGGTTCATGGAGAGGTTAACATCCCTATTCGTGTGGGCTCTCAAGTGTTTGACTCTACTTTTTATGTGATGGATATACGTCCATCGTACTCTTGTCTACTGGGTCGACCTTGGATCCATAAAGATGGGGCAGTGACCTCTACCTTGCACCAGAAGCTGAAGTACCCTGTCAGAGGGAAGATCGTCACTGTGCAAGGAGAAGAGGAGTATATGGTGAGCCATTTGAATTCCTTCAGATACATTGAGATGGATGGGGAGTTTATTGAAACCCCCTTTCAGCATTTCGAGGAGGTGCATCCAATTTCAGCAGCAGCAGAAACAACAGTCGAAGAGAATGTTTCCTTGAAGATGGCTTCCCTAAGGGATGCCCGGGCTGTGGTTCAGAAAGGCAATTGTGCAAACTGGGGTCAGCTTCCTGACTTCACTCAGAAGAATGACAAGTTTGGGCTGGGCTTTACTGCAGAAGCTCAGAGTGCTGTGCGCAAGGAGAAGGTCAGAAAGGCTCCAATGTTTATCTCCAGCTCAAGGGTGAATGCTATCGAGGAGGATGTAGAGGAAGCAGAATTTGACAGTTGGATCTACCCGACTACCAGCAACGGACCAAGCAACTGGACGACAAAGGATTTTACACCTATCACATTTGTCACGCAGTAATTAATTTCTTTTGATTTCCAATTTGTAACAAACAATATGTTAAAACTTTGTTGGCTCGGTGTCCTACCCGGGGCATCGTAGCTCCATTTGTGAGGGCTTTTTGTATGACATTTTCATATATCATCAATCAAAACATTGGACGTTTGTTACATTTCAAATCTTGTGCTCTTTTCTTTTCTGTGTTACATATATATTGCAAAACAGCTATATTTACACACACTCACTTATACAGGTTTCAATCCACTCTGGATCTCACTGGTAACAGCTCTGCTACCGCCAGTTATGACTTCGAAAATCCGATCAACTTGGCCGAAGACGAAGGTGAAGATGATTGCGAAGTGCCTGGTGAACTCGCAAGACTGCTACTCCAGGAAGAGAAAGCTATTCAGCCACATGAAGAGCCGGTGGAGACAATTAACCTGGGTATCGAGACAGATAGGAAAGAGGTTAAGATTGGTGCTAATCTAGAGCTCGGCGTGAAGCAACGATTGATCCAGATGCTACAAGATTACATGGAAATTTTTGCTTGGTCCTATGAAGATATGCCTGGGTTGGATGCCGACATTGTAGTTCACCACCTACCAACCAAGGAAGATTGCCCTCCGGTAAAGCAAAAAGTCCGACGGATGCGTCCAGAGATGTCTGAAAAGATCAAGGCCGAGGTTATGAAGCAGTTTGATGCCGGGTTCCTTGCAGTGACTTCTTACCCTCAGTGGGTTGCCAACGTGGTGCCGGTACCAAAGAAGGATGGTAAGGTCAGAATGTGTGTTGACTACAGGGATCTGAACAGGGCCAGCCCCAAGGATGACTTCCCCCTACCTCACATTGATGTCCTTGTTGACAATACAGCTCAACACAAGGTGTTCTCCTTCATGGATGGTTTTTCAGGGTATAATCAGATCAAGATGGCTCCGGAAGATATGGAGAAGACTACCTTTGTAACTCAGTGGGGCACCTTCTGTTATAAGGTCATGCCATTCGGATTGAAAAATGCTGGGGCAACCTATCAACGAGCCATGGTTGCTTTATTTCATGATATGATCCATCATGAGATTGAGGTATACGTTGATGACATGATTGCAAGGTCTCAAACTGAGGAGGAGCACCTTGACCATCTGAGGAAGTTGTTTGACCGACTCAAGTTATACAAGCTGAGGTTGAATCCCAACAAATGCACCTTTGGGGTAAGATCCGGAAAATTGCTAGGTTTCATTGTAAGTGATAAAGGTATTCAGGTGGACCCTGCCAAGGTAAAAGCCATACAAGAGATGCCGACTCCAAAAACAGAGAAAGAAGTCAGAGGCTTCCTGGGACGACTGAATTACATTGCCCGATTCATCTCACATCTGACTGCTACTTGTGAGCCAATCTTCAAGTTGCTGAAGAAAGATCAAGTAGTACGCTGGAATGATGAATGTCAGGCCGCCTTTGAAAAGATAAAGGAATATCTCCAAGAGCCACCCATTCTTATGCCACCGGTGGAAGGAAGACCTCTAATACTATACTTGACAGTACTTGACAATTCAATGGGGTGTGTGCTGGGGCAGCATGACGAGTCTGGCCGAAAAGAGCACGCTATTTATTACTTGAGCAAAAAGTTTACCGACTGTGAGTCTCGTTACTCACTGCTTGAGAAAACTTGCTGCGCTCTTGTATGGGCTGCTCGCCGGCTGAGACTGTATATGCTGACTCACACTACTTTATTGATTTCAAAGATGGATCCCATCAAGTACATATTTGAAAAGCCCGCTCTGTCTGGAAGAATAGCGAGATGGCAAATGATCTTAACAGAATATGATATCCAGTATACAACTCAGAAAGCAATTAAGGGAAGTGTACTGGCAGATCATTTGGCACACCAACCTGTGGACGATTACCAATCATTGAACTTTGATTTTCCGGACGAAGACATCATGGTGGTAACTGACTGTGAAGTACCTGGACCGGATGAAGGACCTGAGGAAGGATCCCGATGGTCTATGCATTTTGATGGAGCCTCCAATGCTTTGGGTAACGGCGTCGGCGCTGTAATCATATCTCCCAAAGGAATTCATACTCCCCTCACCGCCCGATTATGTTTCAGCTGCACCAACAACATGGCAGAATATGAGGCATGTATCATGGGTTTACAAGCTGCAATCGACTTAAGGATCAAATTTCTGAGTGTCTTCGGAGATTCCGCTCTCGTGATCAATCAGATCAAAGGCGAGTGGGATACGAAACACCCAAATCTTATTCCTTACAAGGAGTATGTGTCGACCTTACTCCCCCACTTTGAAGAAATAACTTTCGAACACTTCCCTAGAGAGGAGAATCAGCTAGCGGACGCACTAGCCACGATGTCTTCAATGTTCAAAGTTAAATGGGACAATGAGGCTCCCCGAATCATTATCTGGAAGTTGGATGAACCGGCGTACTGCTGTGAGCTGGAGGCTGAGAAGGTGATTGAAAAACCCTGGTATCATGAGGTGAAGAGGTACTTGGAAGCTCAGGAATACCCTGAAGGTGCATCTGTCAATGATAAGAAGTTCATGAGGAGGTTTGCTGCAAAATTCTTCCTCAGCAACGACATTCTCTACAAACGGAATCATGATTCAACTCTGCTACGTTGTATGGATAAGGCAGAAGCAGAGAAAATCATGATAGAACTGCATGAAGGTACATTTGGAACACATTCCAGTGGACACACTATGGCTAAGAAAATCCTTCGGGCAGGATATTTCTGGTCCACAATGGAAGCCGATTGTTACCAACACTCCCGAACTTGTCATAAATGCCAGATCTATGCTGACAAGGTGCATATCCCTCCGGTTCCTTTGAATGTCCTGACGGCACCTTGGCCTTTCGCAATGTGGGGCATCGATATGATCGGCGAGATCCGACCGACGGCGTCCAATGGGCATCGCTTCATCTTGGTGGCGATCGATTACTTCACAAAATGGGTTGAGGCAGCTTCTTATGCCACAGTAACCAAGAGCGTCGTGGCACGTTTCATCCGGCATAATCTGATCTGTCGGTACGGAGTCCCAGAAAGAATCATTACGGACAATGGTACCAATCTCAATAACAAAATGATCACTGAACTCTGTGAACAATTCAAGATACAGCACCACAATTCTTCTCCCTACCGGCCGAAGATGAATGGGGCTGTAGAGGCAACCAATAAAAATATCAAGAAAATTGTGCAGAAGATGACAGTGACCTATAAAGATTGGCACGAGATGTTACCGTTCGCTCTTCATGGGTACCGCACCTCAGCAAGGACGTCAACCGGGGCAACTCCCTTCTCCTTGGTCTATGGCATGGAGGCAGTCTTGCCAATTGAAGTCCAGATACCCTCTCTCCGGATAATGAAGGATGCAGACTTGAATGAAGATGACTGGATCCAGACTCGACTTGATCAATTAAATCTGATTGACGAAAAGAGGCTCACTGCTATCTGTCATGGTCAAACATATCAGAAACGGATGATCAGGGCATTTAACAAGAAAGTCAGACCACAAGAGTATCAAGTTGGGGACCTGGTAATCAAACGCATCATCCTTCCTCAAAGTGATCCCCGGGGCAAATGGACCCCTACATACGAAGGGCCATTTGTGGTTAAACGTGTGTTCTCAGGGGGAGCCATGATCCTAACCACCATGGATGGTGACAACCTTCCTCACCCCGCCAATGCAGACATAGTAAAAAAATACTACGCATAAATAAAAGACCCGCTAGGTTGACATACCTAGGCAAAAATAAGGGCTTCCCGGCGAACCAAAAGGGTTCGGGCAAAAATAAGGGATGAAATGAAAAAAATCTGTACACCCGGCAAGTCGAAAACCTGAAAAGGCGGCTTGGGCAAAAATGGGTATCCCGGTGGACTGAAAACCCGAAAGGGCGGTCCAGGCAAAAGTTAGGGATAAAAGCGTAACACTATGTCTCATTGGATCACTTCGCATCTGGAATTCGGCATCAACTATCTGGCTCCAGATTTCGGCATTGACCAATCAGCTTCATCTTCAAATTAGGTAACAAAGCGATGAGACGTTCGAAGACATAAAGGCGATAACAGAGTTGGAACCCAGTGGGATTGTTCACATAACTGTTTTGTTTCCTTTTTCAAATTGTAAACTCTATGTTATTTGGTGGCGTCCTCTTACTAGGATGTCAGCCTCTTGTACAAAAACGCCTATTCACAGGCAAAGTTCAAATCAATACAAATTCACTTGTCCATACAAATTACCATTGTTTTCCTTTTTCTGTTTTGTCTTGCGAAGAACGTCCAATGTTCATTTTTGATATATGCATTTGACATTAAATTGCTGATTCATAAATGTTTACATATGAAACAAGAGATTGATTACAGGTAACATCAGAGACAGGGGCAATGTGAAGTTGTCTAATGCAGTCTGGTTGCTTTGTCCGCCAAGGTACCAAGGTAGGTTCAACTGAAGAATGTGGCCAAATCATCTCAACTCCCCACAGAGCAAAACAAGGTTCAGTAGTACTTTCCCAAGCAGAATTGGTCCCCCGTCAATCCTGAAAAGGCGCAACATTCCCCGGCAAGCCTTCGAAGCTCATCCCCAGTAGATTCTGGAAGCTTGTTCCCTATAGTACACGGACGTCTCTCCCGAGTTTTATTTAGAGTTATTTCCTCACAAGGACTTATAACTGGGTTATCCTCAGCTAAAAACCACGGAAGATCGCTCTCGGCAAAGTTCTTTCTATCCCCAGCGGAGTTTATCATCATTATCCCCAGCGGAATCCATCATTAAAGTCCTCAGCAGGCCTCTCATCAAAACTTCGGCAAAGTATCTCTTCCACAGAGCAACTCCCCGGCCGTTCGTCAAGGATTTGTTTTCCTAAGACGAAATTACATTCATAAACATTTCACATTTTCATACATCTTGCTTACATATATTATAAAGCGCATACAACACCATCTCATGTTGAACATCATGACATCATGCATATCATACATCATGACATTGCATACAACTTACATTTTTGCCTTTTCAGGAAAAAGACAATCCCAAAAACAACTACCTCCAACTGTCACAATTCCAGATCCGATACCTGTATCTAGCCAGGGCACATCTGAGAGTGATCAGTTTCCGGACTCGATTCCTGTATCTAGCCAGGGCACGTCTGAAGAGTTCGAAGATTCGATTCCTGTATCCAGCCAGGGCACATCCATCAACTACAACATCTCCAGATTCGATTCCTGTATCCAGCCAGGGCATATCTGTTGACCACGTTTCCAGACTCGATTCCTGTATCTAGCCAGGGCACGTGTGAAGAGTTCGAAGATTCGATTCCTGTATCCAGCCAGGGCACATCTATTAACGACTATTTCCAGATTCGACTCCTGTATCCAGCCAAGGCACATTTGCGAGCAACCAATTGTAGATTCGATACCTGTATCCAGCCAGGGCATATCTACATAAGGAGACTGAAGATCAAACACCTGTAACAAGCCAGGAAAACATCCGTCTTTCTCAGATACACAAGTTCTCGCTAAGGAATCTCTTATGCGATCGACACTTCCAAATGGCATCTATAAGCCCATTCCCGACAAGGTTCTGTCACGTCTCCAGATGGCATCTATAAGCCCATCTCCCTATCTACCACCTCTCCAAATGGCATCTGTAAGCCCATTCCTGACATCACATTGCTGATACTTCAACATGTGAGTGCAAATTTCCGGGCACTCTAGTGTCCAATCTCCTTTTAACCTCGAGTCGCGAAAGGCAAACTTGCCAATCTAACTCTTCAGGTTCAAGAAGATTGAACAGGGGCAACTGTTGTACCCCAAAATTTGCCCTCCCATTTCCTCAACATTTTCTCATCACAAGACCTTTGAAGATCAAGATCCAGTTAGGGTTTCCTCTGCTCAAGACTTATCCTTGCACTGTGGACTCAAATTAGGGTTTGTGTTTGCCCAAGGATGTTTTGACCTAAAATGCCTAAGATGACTTTCATGCTTCATGTTGGACTCCCAAGTTTACCCATGCCAAGTTTCAAGTCTTGATTCCAAGTTTTGCTCAGTCAATTGGACAGTTGACCTAGAAATCAGCTGTATTGGGGAAAAAGTCAACTGTGGCCAATTGACAGTCAAACCTCATGACATTTGATCCACATCAACATTATGAACTCATATGGACCATTTGATCAAGTTTGGATCACAATTCCATAAGAAATTTGATCAGATCATCAAAAGGGCAAAATGGTCATTTTTAGGGTTTTGACTGCACAAAGGTAATTTTTGATTGTTTGACCTAGCCAATGGCAAACCAAGCTCACATAGGGACTCAAGGACCCCATGGAATTGTCTTGACATACTCAACAAGTTCAAAAGATCCCAAATACACAAGATTGACAGTTGAATTTCCCAGTCAATTGATCAATTTTGACTGTATACTGAAAAGTCAAACTTTGACTTTTTGGTCAAAATCAAGAGTCAAGATTCATTTTTCATCAAAACATGCCAAATCATGAAACTTGTTCACCAAGAAATCACAAAATGCAAATTAGGATTTGAAAATGGAATTTTTCATAACTTAGAATTTTTCTAAGTTATGAAAAACCCTAATTTTTTCCCAACTTTGCCCCATCTTTTCACCAAGATCCATTTGGATTCAAACAAAAGTCAAAACATGAAAGTTGTAGCTTGTTGCATAATCTACAACTTTGATTCACAAAGTTTTCTCATTTGAAGCTTGTATCTCAAGTTACAATTTTTTGAATAAGGGCACTAAACCATTTTTAACTTAGTGAAATTTTAACCTATTTTGACAAGGTTTTCTACCCCACTTCAAGGCCATTTTTCATACCCTTCCACTTGGAATTTCAATTTGCATTTCAAAGATGGATTGTATAACACATTCCAAGCTTTCCAAAATGTCCAAGAACTTCTCAAACAACCTCATAACTTGAGAGATTCGAATTTCACAAGTTGGCAAAAATTCACTTTTGTTCTTCATCAAAACATGTCCATAACCTTACCATTTTGAACTCAGCATGCTTTATGCAAGATTACAGGTCCTTGAACCATTCCATACTCAATAATTTAATGCATTTTCAATGTGTTAAAGTGTTGTTCTTTGAGTGCAAGCATTGTATGCAAGATTAATCCTAAACTAGATAAAGTGAACTTTCCATTTTTGAAAAGATTAGCTTTATGTCAACTTAGAAATCCAACAAGTACAAGCAAAATCCTTTTGGCACAAGATTATGGACAAGTTGCTCTGATCAAGAGAAGATTATGCAGCACATTAGGAGGCCCCCTACTGACCTAAACCATCAACTTGCTTTTGTTGCTTAAGAGAGAAGAAAAGTTCCATAACTTGTAACAACTATCATTTCAGCATAAGGACACAAGAGAAAACTGATCAAACATATTCCAAACATCCCAACCAAGCTTTTGCACGAATCCTTGACCTCTAAAACACTCTCCATCACAGAAACACCATCAAACTGCTCAAACAGGGCAAGGCCTGCAGTTTGAGTACCAACTCCCATTTCCCTCAAGTTCTTGTGCCAAAACCAGTTCACACACATTCCCTAGTACTTATGCAAGCTAACCATGACCTGAAACCTGACCTGTAACACCTCCAAGCCACTTCACCATTTTTAATTTTCTGTTTTGCAGTTGGAGTTCACTAGCTCGATTCAGGGAGTTTCAAGAGAAAGTAGGACTTGGAAAAGCATCCTTACACTTCAAGGAAGCTATATAAGTCATCATTTCACTCTGAAACATCCTCCATTGCAAAGCTCGATTCCAACTGAACAGGTAAGTTCATGGGGTCGTATCTCTCTTATTAGACATTGTTAGCTTTAGGTTTGTGAAGAAAACATGTCACAATCATAGCCCTGAACATGCTCATATGATTAGATTTCATTTATATTTCGTGTGCTTAGAGAATTTTATGTCTGAACATTGATGAAAAGTTAGGTCAGAAATTGGGGGAGGAGAAATTCTCCCTCATCTTAGAGAGTTAGGTCAAGTTCTATACATGGTTAGAACCGTCTCTTCATGCTGAACATTTGTTGTGTTATGAGTTTTTGCTAAAAAGCCAGGAATCGAGAGTTGGACATTGAAGAACAGGGCGCGCGCGTTTTTCAAATATTGTGCTGGAGGTTGAAGACAGTGGCATTGGGCTGGGCTTGTCTTATGTTTTTCTTTTTCACACCCCATAATTGCTATTACACCCCCTGAGCCCATTTGTTTTATTTTTATTTCTTTTTGACTTTTTCTTTTTTTGTTTGACTTATTTATTTTTTCTCATGACATTAAAAATATAAAAATATTTTTTCTCACCATTTTTTATTTTATTAGGCATTTATATAGTTTTCTTTTTAGATTATACACAAATAAATAAATACATATATTTTGTTTTAAAATACTAAAGATAGTGTAAATACATTTTTTATTTTTATTTACCTTCTGAAAATATTTCACATAAAAATACTTTTTTTATTTATTTATTTTATTAAAATATTAAATATATATTATTTTGTATATAATGCATATTTAAGAACTTAATATATATATATATATATATATATATATATATATATATATATATATATATATATATATGTTTATTGATATAAATATAAAAATACTTGAATTTTTTCATTTTTATTAATATTTGATACAAAATACTTTTTTCATAATATACTTCATTTTATTTTTATTTTTGTACACAATAAATGAATACTTGTATAATAATACATTTTCTTTAAAATTAGGGTTTTTGCCCTAAAAATTGAAAATACTCAAAATAATGCCTTTTTATTTTCTTATTTTACATAAACCATACCTTTTTCATACACATAAAAACTTCCTCTTTGCATTTTGCATATTTATTTAATTTCCATTTAATTATGCAATTTATTTACCTTGCAAATATTCAAAAATGATGTAATAATTTAGATTTAAATTCTTGTCTAAATATCCCCCATTTGTAAATTTGTACCCCCCTTCCCATATTTGGTTTTGTAATAGCTTAGTAAATTTATTTTCGCACTTTATTGCTTTCTAATGATAACATGTTAGAATTAGGGTTTGTATGCGAAAAAACGACAAAAAAATAGTTATGACCTAATCTCAAGACAAATGAGCATGAAAATAAACAACACATCTCACACTTGCACCCCTAGGGTACTCCCCTTTGTTGCCTTCAAATAAATGGGCCATATTGTATGTTGAACTTCTTTGGGCAAAGCAAACAATTTGAATGATCATAGTCCCTCGATAAAACTTTTCAAAACAACAAAAATAAATGGTCAAGTCCCTTAAAGAAAATTGCCCAAAGACATTTAACGCCGTTGCAATTATGGTCTAAACGATGACCCGCGCCTGTCCCTTTCACATCCTAAACACAAGGTTGTCCACCAAATACAATGGTGGAACAAACTTGTTAAAAGGGTTAAAACATAGCAATAATCTTTGAGAAATTTAGGAGTAGATAACCTCTTAGTTACTTGAATCAAACTTGCAAAACAAAACACTTGCCTATTTCAAAAAAACCACACATCACTACACTTTCAAAACAACTTTCAAAAACAAATGAAAACCTTTTCAAAAGACATACATCTTTGTATACATCCCCACATGGATCATTACAAAGGTTGCCACTACATTGGCCTCTTTTCAAAACATTTTTAAACCCACACACTCAAGCACCATTTAAAACAATTGAAAACACAAGGCAAGTGATCTAAGCAAGTAACTAAGAGCCCATGGATAACCATGGATAGAAAGGGTGCTAATACCTTCCCTTTCTATAATCTACTCCCCGAACCCAAGAAAACATCTCGAAAGGTTTTTGCTGTGCTTTTTAACCTTTCCTTAGGATAAAATAAAAAGTCGGTGGCGACTCTTGCTCAACCGAAACATTTGCGAAAACAAACGCAAATCTCAAGTCAGTTCTCCCACCGTATCACAATCAGCTTCCAAGAGGACAAGAGTCTGGTATGGTGAAGTATGGACCTCTCCAAATTGCTACTACTTCACAAGCCCAACATCAACCTCGCCTAGAGCAACAAGTTGATCAGAATAAGCCAAGCAGGTCCAAGAGGCAATTCACCCAGCTTAACATGTCGTTGTTTCAAGCTCTACAACACCTGTTGAGGTTGAATCTGGTTACACTAAGGGCTCCTCCCCGGAACCCCAACATCTCTGCTCCTAACTATCATCCCAACAAAAGATGTGCATACCACTCTGATAGTCCTGGACATGACACTGCCGACTGCTGGGCTCTGAAGAATAAGGTCCAGGACCTGATTAATGAAGGAGTAGTGGATTTCACCCAAGTGGGTCAGGCTGAGTGCTTCTACCATCCCTACAAGATTCACCATTTGAAGTAACAAGCCCTGAAATGAGAAGACTTTTTGTCTATTAGAATTTTCAAGTTGTAATTTTCTTTTGATTGTTCAAACATTTACTCATGTTAAACGTTGTTATTTCATTAATGCATCGCATATGTCTATTTTGAATCAATATATTCGCATTCTCTATATTCAAACTGCTTTCATTTTTTGATGTCAACTCTCAATTAATAATTCTAAGCCTCTTGAGGGAGGATGACGAAAACAATACCACAATCTACAGTATGCTTTTGAACAGACCCCGCTGATGAGGTACATGCATTGTTTCAATCCCTAAACACTGGAGTTATAAGGAAGATAATCCCTCGACAACCCCTCTGAGCCAAAGAAGTAGGAGTTTTTCTTTTCGAAAATTGAAAACCTTAATCATAACCTGGGGCAGGGTAGTCCTCTCAGTTGATCCAAGTGCATAACGAATGGCACCAAGGAAGTCCTTAAAATACAAAAGACAGTGATGGTTCCGAATAAGCATAAAGACAGGCAGTCATCATCTCTCAAAATAAAAGCCCATTAAGTCAAAACCTATGAAGGAGACTTACAAAACTGGGGCATCCCGCTGACTGTAATGACAAAAGAAACAGTTCAGGCAAAAAACAGGGATAACAAAATCAAAAAAGAAAGAGGTCCTACAAACCCTCAATAACAAAAAGGAATGACTGCCTATTCAAAATAAGCTATCAACATTCGAACCATCACGGGAATATCAAGACAAAAACTCAAATAAGGTCTAACGCAGGATCAGCTGAGTTTAGGATTGAAGAACATCACGAAGAGCGGGTGGGTACAAATAATTTGAGCCTTTATCCTTTGTTTCTTAAACCATGAACCAGGCCACGTTATAACCCTTAAAAGTCCTAGCTGAAGCATGGGTTAAGCATACTGTTACGAAAGGTATCCTGACTCCTTAAGGCCTACGGTAAATACGGAGTTGACATTACGTTTTACAAAAATTCACTTGTTTTTATAAAAAAAATGCATTTTCAAAATCTTCAAGACAGACATAAGCTTTGCATTTTTGATATAACATTGTTTGCATATGACTATTTGTTTGAACAGCAGGGAAATTCGCACGATGAATACCTTGTGAACAAAAGCACTTCCAATCAAGGGGCAGACGTGATTATTGTCCATCATCTGGGGCAATTAAGTCAAGATTCAGAGAATCTCTCAAAAGGCCAAACAGCCAGAGGCAAACCTCCATCTGGATCACTTGGGGCATTGGACGATCAAACAAAGATCTTCTGGTATGGCGACACAACGCTACAACAGGGGCACCTCCCTACATCTTGAGAGCGTGGACATAGTCGAAAAAAAATACTGCGCATAATCAAAGACCCGCTAGGTTGACACACCTAGGCAAAAATAAGGGCTTCCCGGCGAACCAAAAGGGTTCGGGCAAAGTAAGGGATGAAATGAAAAAAATCTGTGCACCCGGCAAGTCGAAAACCTGAAAAGGCAGCTTGGGCAAAAAAGGGTATCCCGATGGACTGAAAACCCGAAAGGGCAGTCCAGGAAAAAGTTAGGGATCAAAGCGTACGACTATGTCCCGGCATCTCGTCACTTGCCTACCAAAAGAAGATTTGTCAATCGGCAGTCACCAAGCACCTCCACAGGTAACATCAGAAACAGGGGCAATAATGAGTTGTCCAGGCGATCCAGTTGCTCTGTCAACCAAAGTACCAAGAAAGGGTCAATCAAAAAATGATTACCATCTACCTTTACAGCTTCAGATCAACACCGGTAATAAGCCAGGAAAATTCTATGGACGACTGATCGTGGGTTAATATCCGAGACCAAACAGGACAATTATCTACTTGATCATCCTCAAGATAACCTTACCCCGGTTCCTCCAGAAGTCTTACACGGACTTATCTCAAGATAACCTTACCCCGATTCATCAAGAAGTTTTACACGAACTTACACCGCAGTAACCTTACCCCGGTTCCTCCAGAAGTCTTACACGGACTTATCTAAAGATGACCTTACCCCGGTTCATCCAAGAGTTTTTACACGAACTTATCCCGAAGAAACCCTACACAGGTTCTCTCTTTCCAAAGATGAAGTTTTTACACGGACTCGTCATCAGTAAACCCTACACAGGTTTCCTCCTCAGCTCTAGATACGGTTTTATACGGACTCATTATCAATAAACCCTACACAGGTTTCCTCCCTCCAAAGATGCAATTTTACATGAGCTCATCGTCAGGCCTCCACCAGTATCTTCTCCCACAGAAACAGGGGCAATAATGAGTTGTCTAAGCGATCTAATTGCTCTGTCCACTAAGGTACCAAGGTAAGTTCGGCCGAAGAATGTAACCAAGATGCCTTAATCCCCCAGAGAGTGAGCCAGCAAGTCAATACACTCTCCCTAAGCAGAGTTATCCTGTCAGCCTTAAGGAAGTTGGGTATCCTCCAGCAGATCTCAACATTCCTTAGCGGAGTATACCAACATTCTTAATAAGCATCCCCGACAGTCTTGATCTAAGATTGTTCCCCGACGGTATGCCAGACATTCAGTGGAGCCACTTCTCCAGTACATCTCAAAAATTTCCCCAGGAAAGTGGAATCCGTCTCCCTAGCAGGAAGCTTATCCCCAGTAGATTCTGGAAGCTTGTCGCCCGCCTAGCACGAACGCGTCTTCCGGATTTATTCAAAGGTTATTTCCCCACCAGGATATAACTGGGTTATCCTCAGCCAATAACCATGGAAAGATCGTCCCCGACGAAGTCTTCTTATCCCCAGCAGAGTTATCATCAACAAAATACCTCTCTTCCCACAGAGTTCACTCCCCATAGAGTAATCTACTCGCCAAGTTTATTCCTCAACGGAGTCATCTTCTCCTACCGGTATTCTTACAACCATCATCCCCAGCGGAAACAAAGAATTCCCCTCTTCCAACATCAGCCCAGGTTTCAACTTCCCGGCATTCGTCAAGGATTTACTTTCCTAGACAAAAACATACATTCGTAAACATCATGTCATCATACATTACAGCATGCATATACGCATCATAAACATACAATCTCACTTATTTTGAGAACATCACGCATGTCATACATCATGACATCGCATACAATTAACGTTTTGTCTTTTCAGGACAAAGATCAATACAAAGATAATTGCTATCAATGGTCGTGATTCCAGATCCGATTCCTGTATCTTGCCAGGGTGTATCTGTTGACGACTAACATTACCAGACTCGATTCCTGTATCTTGCCAGGGCACGTCTGAAGAGTTTGAGGATCCGATTCCTGTATCTTGCTAGGGTGTATCTGTTGACGACTAACATTACTAGACTCGATTCCTGTATCCTGCCAGGGCACGTATGAAGAGTTAGAAGATCCGATTCCTGTATCTCGCCAGGGTGTATCTGTTGACGACTAACATTACCAGGCTCGAATCCTGTATCCTGCCAGGGCACGTCTGAAGAGTTCGAAGATCCGATTCCTGTATCTCGCCAGGGTGTATCTGTTGATGACTAACATTACCAGACTCGATTCCTGTATCTTTCCAGGGCACGTCTGAAGAGTTCGAAGATCCGATTCCTGTATCTTGCTAGGGTGTATCTGTTGACGACTAACATTACCAGACTCGATTCATATATCTTGCCAGGGCACGTCTGAAGAGTTCGAAGATCTGATTCTTGTATCTTGCCAGGGTGTATCTGTTGACGACTAACATTACCAGACTCGATTCCTGTATCTTGCCAGGGCACGTCTGAAGAGTTTGAGGATCCGGTTCCTGTATCTTGCCAGGGTGTATCTGTTGACGACTAACATTACCAAACTCGATTCCTGTATCTTGCCAGGGCACGTCTGAAGAGTTCGAAGATCTGATTCCTGTATCTTGCCAGGGTGTATCTGTTGACGACTAACATTACCAGACTCGATTCCTGTATCTTGCCAGGGCACGTCTGAAGAGTTCGAGGATCCGATTCCTGTATCTTGCCAGGGTGTATCTGTTGACGACTAACATTACCAGACTCGATTCCTGTATCTTGCCAGGGCACGTCTGAAGAGTTCGAAGATCCGATTCCTATATCTTGCCAGGGTGTATCTGTTGACGACTATATTCTCCGGACTCGATTCCTGTATCCCGCCAGGGCACGTCTGAATATTTTAAAGATTTGATTCCCGTATCCAGCCAGGGTACATCTACATAAAGAGTTTGAAGATCAACTCCTGTAACAGGCCAGGTAATTATTTTTCTTTCCCAGGTACGCAAGTTTCTCGCTAAGGAATCTCTTACGCGATC
The DNA here is from genome assembly GCA_948472305.1 of Vicia faba. Classification (NCBI taxonomy): domain Eukaryota; kingdom Viridiplantae; phylum Streptophyta; class Magnoliopsida; order Fabales; family Fabaceae; genus Vicia; species Vicia faba. Next base: position 62,921 of record CATIWC010002914.1, on the reverse strand, counting down.
GACCTCCCGATGGCATCTATAAGCCCATCTCTCCTATCCATCAGTCTCCAAATGGCATCTGTAAGCCCATTCCCTACATCATACTGCTGACACTCTACTATGTGAGTGCAAATTTCTGGGCACTCTAGTGTTCAATCATCTTCTACCCTCGGATTACGAAAGGCACGCCAGCCAATCTACATCCTCAGGTCTAAGAAGATTGAACAGGGGCAACTGTTGTACCCCAAAATTTGCCCTCCCATATTCTTCAAGATTTTCCAAGATCAAGGTTCAAAATCTCCCAAGGGTTGCACAGTCCAATTGCCTTCTAACACAGTCAAAATTAGGGTTTTGGTTCTGGCAAAGAAATTGAGGTTTTCAAGGGTCCAATCAAGTCCCACATGCCTATATACATTGTCAAGCATTCATATGTCAAGTTTCAAGACTCACAACATAAAATTGCACAGTCAAAAACCCTAAATGCTTCACAGTCAACTGCAGGGGCAAAATGGTCATTTGATAGTCAAAAGTCAAAAATTTTGGTCAACATCTTATTTTGAAGCCACAAACATCATTTGATCAATTCTTGATCATGATTCTCAAGGCATGGCTCAAAAAGTCTCAAGATGCAAAAGTTTCTATTTTTGGACAGCTGAAAAAGTCAACTGCAAATTGACCGAGGCATAACTTCTTCATGGTTTATCAGAAAAATCCCATCCAAAGCTCATTTTGAATAGAATGACATTTCCTACAACTCATATTCACACTTAAAGTTCAAGAAATGCTCTCACAAAAAGTTATCAATTTCAACATTATAGGTCATTTTCAAAAGTCAACAAAAAGGCACTTTAAGTCAAAGACCATAACTTGAGATTGGTAAATCAAAATGACATGGGACCAAAGACATTGGTTAGAGGACTTCAAGAAATTTCCAAAATGTCCAAGAACATGATCATAGCTTCAAAATTGAGCAAGATATTCCTTGTAGAAGTTGGGAAATTTTTGGGAATTTTGAAAAGTCAACTTTGCACAAAAGGCTTCAAAAATGCTAATGGGCCACAAATTCTTCCATGAATCATTACCCAAAGGCTATGCACGACCCATTGACCTAAAAGGGAGTTATTTTCTTATTTTTGATTAATTATTTGAATTTTTATTATCATTAATTCATTTAATTAAATTTAAATATAAGAAAAATACCAAATCATGTTTTCAAATCTTTTTTATGCAGCAAATCTCTTCCACACATGTAAGAGATTTCGTGCACCTTCTCAAGGGGACAAAATCATCTAAATTTGGCAAGTTTCCATGGCAAAAAGATTGAAAAAAGATGTGAACAAAATCAAATATTGAATCATTAAATCAATGGATCTTTGGGCTTGGTTTTGACCTAATTCCATTCACTTACATATGCATAACCAAAACCTATTCCATAAAACACGAAATATTGCTCAGAAGCTGCACACCAAATTGCAAATTTTCATCAAACTTTTGAAAACTGAAAACCTAGTTACAAGGCGTTTCAAAGCTCCAAAAGCATTCTAAAACATTGCCAAGACATCCAGGAACGTATTGCAATCAAGAACCAGTCTCCAGGCCTCAGGAATTGGTAGAAAAAAGTCACACTTTTCACAAAATTTTCCATAATCGTGTTTTGATTTTCAGGCATTGTTCATGCATTTTAATTGTTGATTAACACTAACCATGATGTTCTGAAGCTAATGGTACCCTTTAATTGTCCTAACAATGCATGTATCAATATTTGCCATTAACGCTTGCTAGGGTTTCATAAGCTTGGAATTGGGGGTTTACACATATGGAAAAATTAGGCCTTAAAACCTATGCCAATGGATTCATTGCAACAAGACGAACTGAACAATGACCTCGCGCCTTTTTTATATGGAAGCATGTGCTAATCGCTATTTTTCTGAATTACAGTTAGTGGGGGTTTAAAACCCCCGCTATTTGGTATTATTTGCAGGAACAAAAGGAAGAAGATGCTAGCGTGTCCAGACGTGGTTGGATAATTTGAATATTAGCGCGTTTTTGATTGTTTCAGGATAACGTTGTTTTTTTTCATACATATTATTTGTATTCCACTCATAGTACAAACACACGCGTTGGTTCAGTTGGCAGTTGAGTTGTCATGCAGGTACTGGGACCTGGGTTCGATTCCCAGGTCCCCCCAAACGCTTAATAATTTTTGTCTTAAGGTGTTCCAGCGTAGCACTTCATCCAAAGTCCATCATGCACTTTCACATCCCAGCCTGCCAAATGTCCCTGATGATCAATCCAATAGCCATAACGTGAATTCCACCATGTACCTCAGTCAATGCTCATGCACACGCGCTGGAAAGTCAAACAGGCTTCTTGATTCAGTGGGCCAAAAATGCTCCAAAAAACCTCCTATATGGGCCAGACACCCCCCATGGTTTGCACATTTTTATTTTTATTTGATTTTCCTTTTTATTCTTTCAATTGTTTTTTTTAATTGTTTTTTTTCTTTTAATTCCATAAAAATAATTTTCATAATAAATATAAAATACAGAAAAATCAAAAAAAGCTTGTTTTATTAATATTAATTTCACTATTATTTTTGTAAATAAACTTTAATAATTAATTTAGTTTAATTTAGGGTTTTCAATTTTAATCTTTTCTTAACAAATTAAAATATGTAGAAATTAGGGTTTTTTTAACTTTTTATCACTTTTCTTAATAAATAACTTTTTCTTATTATTATTATTATTATTATTATTATTAATTATTAAATATTTTGTAAATAAACATGTATATTAAATATTTAGTAAATTAGGTTAAACTTTAATATTTTCTCAAATAATTAAAAACAACTTAGAATTAGGGTTTCTTTTCAATTTTAATTTCTTTATTTCATACATACAAAAAACCTAAAAAACACTTCTTTTCTTTTATTAAATAATTAATTAGCTTCCTTAGTTCAATTTAATTCCAAAAGGATCCAACGCCCTCGAACATTCGATTCTAATTTCTTTTCGCGCATTTATTCTTATTTATTTTCTTTCAAATATTATGTAATTTCTCAAGCCTTGTAATAGTAATTAGGAATTTATTTACTTTCCGCATTTTTATTCAAAACGGGTCTTTGTTAATTTGGCGATGTATAGACCCGCGCCTTGTAATAGCGTAGGATTTACCGTTTCGTCATTTAAATTTCCGCGCTTTTAAATTCTAAACTTTGCATGAAAGAATGAATGACTAAATTAAAAACAAGCGTAGATCACCATGATACATGTACAAGATAAAACATAACATGAAAATAACACACAAATTCACACACCACTCTTAGGGTACGCCTCACTGTTGCCTTGCCCTAGAAACGTGGTCGTCGAGTATAGGACGTTTTAGTAAGTCCTTATGTCCATGACATGATCCAGTTGCCTCGAAACGGTTGCCTCGGAATTAAAAAAGGATCAATGGCATAAGGGTAGCTTCTAAGGTGTCCTACTGTTGCTCTGGTGACCACACTGTCCCTACAAACGAATTGACCCGAACACCTCCAACGGTGGTGCTACCTACCTCTCAATGGTGGGATGGCACTACCTTAAGGACCTCTACACAGCCTAATTCCTTAGGGTAGGTAGATGACTCATAGATACTTGCTCTAAAAAACAAATCAAAACTCTTTTCACACCGACACTTTCAAAAAGGCTTTCAAAACAATTTTTCAAACACTCTTGACGACTGATACAAGAGTCGATCTGAAATCTTTAAAATGAAACTTTTTCAAACTCACTCACAATTGAAAAGCAAACACTTTTGAAAACACAATGAGCAAGTATCTAAGAGCCCATGGATAACCATGGATAGAAAGGGTGCTAACACCTTCCCTTTCTATAAATCTACCTCCCGAACCGAGAAACTATCTCATAAGGAATTTTGTTGTGCTTTTGTCCTGTCCATGTTGGAGAAAATAAAAGACGGTGGCAACTCTTGCTTACCGCGACATTTCGCGAACCAGCGTTAAACAGTCAGTTCCAGATCCACCGATCACAGAACTGGCGACTCTGCTGGGGATATACTTAAAGTGAGGTGTACCTTAGGATAGCTCATACTTGTGTTTTCAATTGTTGTGTTTGTTTGCTTTATTATTGTGGGCTGTATCGGAGTTACGTAGATCCTAACTCGGATCTGGGGATACCCTGTTAGGTAGCATAAGCTGTGAGGGACCTGTCTGGCGTAGACCGACATGAGTGAAGCAGTGGCTACGTTGGTGTGGCACCTTGGTCTGTACCGATATCCCTTGTGTTGCAACGAGGAGAATATGGGTCTTCTGAGGAGTCATTAAGCACCAACCGACCTTAGAACCTTAAATGACCCAACTTGGGCAATAGAACAGTAGCAGTATGCTACGCCCATTGAGGCTAAACTCTTGTGATGGTTCTGGCCGCAAGAAAAGATTGCGATGCTGGAGTTATGACCGATTGAGGGTAGTCAGTGATATTGGGATCCTCTAGAACCCGGTTACTTCTGATAGGACAGGTCTTAACCAACAAACTGAAAGAGGGTAATACCTAGACCCCATGCTGGCCTAAACTCTAAGGGTTTCTCTTGTGTGAATTGTGTGCCTTCCAACTTGACTATTTGCATGCTTGTTATCTGACACTTGAGTTTCTTGCAGGTTTTGTTTACAGTCCTTAATTGGGACTCATAATAGGATTTTCCTACATTACCCCATGCATAGCATAACATCATACCATTGCATACATCCCGCATAAGGACTAATCCGTTTCAAGGATCTCAAGGGCTTGCGATGCAGGTCATGATGAATCAGAATGTCTAGCAAGGGGCAAAGGGGATTTATTTTCCTCTAGCCAGGTTGATGATCTGAGTCAGAGGCTAGGACCCACTTGACATGGTGAGCCTTGACTCTTGAAGAAGGTTCCCCTAACCAAGGTTGTTTGGAAATCAAAACCAGACATGATGACTAAAGTAAGGGGCTATGACCCACTAGATATGGTGAGCCTTGATCCTTGAAGAAGGACTCTCAACAACATGAAGTTCCTTCAATCAAGCTACCGGATTCAAATTCTAACAATTTTTCTTGTCTACCCCGCGAGATCCTTGAAAACATTGCACGCATATCATACATATTGTTGCATTACAGGTACTCTTTTTGACAGGTCATTTACCTTCTTCGCTGTTTATTTCAGCAATGGCTTCCCAACAAGATAACCAGGGTCTTCATGCTCAAGAGACTCAGTTCAGGGAGATCTTTCTAAGCCTATCCAAGGGGTAGGAAGAGTTAAGGACGCTCCTCATGGGGAATCTGGCCAAGAAAAGTCCCGAGGATGACAAGGACGAACGGCTGAAACGCCTACAAGCTGAGGTAGATACAATGAAAACCCAGATGCTGGGGCAAAGGGCTCTCATCCAAGGTTTAGCTCGGGAGCAAGAAGAGTTGAGGAACATGATCAGTCAACTCCACCAAGACAGATCCAACATGAAGCAACCAGTCCGAGTCAGGGACCAGGTCTTTGATCAGCTTCCAAGAGGACAAGAGTCTGGTATGGTGAAGTATGGACCTCTCCAAATTGCTACTACTTCACAAGCCCAACATCAACCTCGCCCAGAGCAACAAGTTGTTCAGAATAAGCTAAGCAGGTCCAAGAGGCAATTCACCCAGCTTAACATGTCGCTGTTTCAAGCTCTACAACACCTGTTGAGGTTGAATCTGGTTACACTAAGGGCTCCTCCCCGGAACCCCAACATCTCTGCTCCTAACTATCATCCCAACAAAAGATGTGCATACCACTCTGATAGTCCTGGACATGACACTCCCGACTGCTGGGCTCTGAAGAATAAGGTCCAGGACCTGATTAATGAAGGAGTAGTGGATTTCACCCAAGTGGGTCAGGCTGAGTGCTTCTACCATCCCTACAGGATTCACCATTTGAAGTAACAAGCCCTGAAATGAGAAGACTTTTTGTCTATTAGAATTTTCAAGTTGTAATTTTCTTTTGATTGTTCAAACATTTACTCATGTTAAACGTTGTTATTTCATTAATGTATCGCATATGTCTGTTTTAAATCAATATATTCGCATTCGCTATATTCAAACTGCTTTCATTTTTTGTTGTCAACTCTCAATTAATAATTCTAAGCCTCTTGAGGGAGGATGATGAAAACAATACCACAATCTACAATATGCTTTTGAACAGACCCCGCTGATGAGGTACATGCATTGTTTCAATCCCTAAACACTAGAGTTATAAGGAAGATAATCCCTCGACAACCCCTCTGAGCCAAAGAAGTAGGAGTTTTTCTTTTCGAAAATTGAAACCCTTAATCATAACCTGGGGCAGGGTAATCCTCTCAGTTGATCCAAGTGCATAACGAATGGCACCAAGGAAGTCCTTACAATACAAAAGACAGTGATGGTTCCGAATAAGCATAAAGACAGGCAGTCATCATCTCTCAAAATAAAAGCCCATTAAGTCAAAACCTATGAAGGAGACTTACAAAACTGGGGCATCCCGCTGACTGTAATCACAAAAGAAACAGTTCAGGCAAAAAACAGGGATAACAAAATCAAAAAAGAAAGAGGTCCTACAAACCCTCAATAACAAAAAGGAATGACTGCCTATTCAAAATAAACTATCAACATCCGAACCATCACGGGAATATCAGGACAAAAACTCAAATAAGGTCTAATGCACGATCAGCTGAGTTTAGGATTGAAGAACATCACGAAGAGCGGGTGGGTACAAATAATTTGAGCCTTTATCCTTTGTTTCTTAAACCATGAACCAGGCCACGTTATAACCCTTAAAAGTCCTAGCTGAAGCATGGGTTAGTTCGAAAGCATACTGTTACGAAAGGTATCCTGACTCCTTAAGGCCTACGGTAAATACGGAGTTGACATCACGTTTTACAAAAATTCACTTGTTTTTATAAAAAAAAATGCATTTTCAAAATCTTCAAGACAGACATAAGCTTTGCATTTTTGATATAACATTGTTTGCATATGACTATTTGTTTGAACAACAGGGAAATTCGCACGATGAATACCTAGTGAACAAAAGCACTTCCAATCAAGGGGCAGACGTGATTATTGTCCATCATCTGGGGAAATTAAGTCAAGATTCGGAGAATCTCTCAAAAGGCCAAACAGCCAGGGGCAAACCTCCATCTGGATCACTTGGGGCATTGGACGATCAAACAAAGATCTTCTGGTATGGCGACACAACGCTACAACAGGGGCACCTCCCTACATCCTGAGAGCATGGACATAGTCGGAAAAAAATACTGCGCATAATCAAAGACCCGCAAGGTTGACACACCTAGGCAAAAATAAGGGCTTCCCGGCGAACCAAAAGGGTTCGGGCAAAGTAAGGGATGAAATGAAAAAAATCTGTGCACCCGGCAAGTCGAAAACCTGAAAAGGCGGCTTGGGCAAAAAAGGGTATCCCGATGGACTGAAAACCCGAAAGGGCAGTCCAGGCAAAAGTTATGGATTAAAGCGTACGACTATGTCCCGACATCTCGTCACTTGCCTACCAAAAGAAGATTTGTCAATCGGCAGTCACCAAGCACCTCCACAGGTAACATCAAAAACAGGGGCAATAATGAGTTGTCCAGTTGCTCTGTCAACCAAAGTACCAAGAAAGGGTCAATCAAAAAATGATTACTATCTACCTTTACAGCTTCAGATCAACACCGGTAATAAGCCAGGAAAATTCTGTGGACGACTGATCGTGGGTTAATATCCGAGACCAAACAGGACAATTATCTACTTGATCATCCTCAAGATAACCTTACCCCGGTTCCTCCAGAAGTCTTACACGGACTTATCTCAAGATAACCTTACCCCGGTTCATCAAGAAGTTTTACACGAACTTACACCGCAGTAACCTTACCCCGGTTTCTCCAGAAGTCTTACATGGACTTATCTAAAGATGACCTTACCCCGGTTCATCCAAGAGTTTTTACACGAACTTATCCCGAAGAAACCCTACACAGGTTCTCTCTTTCCAAAGATGAAGTTTTTACACTGACTCGTCATCAGTAAACCCTACACAGGTTTCCTCCTCAGCTCTAGATATGGTTTTATACGGACTCATTATCAGTAAACCCTACATAGGTTTCCTCCCTCCAAAGATGCAGTTTTACATGAGCTCATCATCAGGCCTCCACCAGTATCTTCTCCCACAGAAACAGGGGCAATAATGAGTTGTCTAAGCGATCTAAGTGCTCTGTCCACTAAGGTACCAAGGTAAGTTCGGCCGAAGAATGTAACCAAGATGCCTTAATCCCCCAGAGAGTGAGCCAGCAAGTCAATACACTCTCCCCAAGCAGAGTTATCCTATCAGCCTTAAGGAAGTTGGGTATCCTCCAGCAGATCTCAACATTCCTTAGCGGAGTATACCAACATTCTTAACAAGCATCCCCGGCAGTCTTGATCTAAGATTGTTCCTCGGCGGTATGCCAGACATTCAGTGGAGCCACTTCTCTAGTACATCTCATAAATTTCCCCAGGAAAGTGGAATCCGTCTCCCTAGCAGGAAGCTTATCCCCAGTAGATTCTGGAAGCTTGTCGCCCGCCTAGCACGAACGCGTCTCCCGGCTTTATTCAAAGGTTATTTCCCCACCAGGATATAACTGGGTTATCCTTGTTAGAACAATGTTTGAATCTACTACCCTATATTTAAGTTTTGATGATAACAAAGTGAAAAGATATAGTATTTATAAGTGTCATGAATGAACTATCTGCTGCCTAAAATTATTATGTTCTGACTTGCAGATACGCTGATTGAAATAAGCAAGATCACATCTATTCAGCATCAGAACTTGATTTCAGACACCAGCATCAGAAGTTGCTACATCAGAACGTCAAAATCAGATGATCAACTCACGTACATGCTGAAGCCTGATGAACAAGACTGCGCTTAATACTCTGATACAGAAACACAATAGTTCATCAGCAGAGAAGCAGAATCAGAATGAGCCAAGCCAGAACTTGCATTAAGTAAGCAACGGTACTGTGCATTGAAAGCAAATTAATTCCAACGGCTTCATTCCAGACAAGATCTGCTCAATAAGGAAAGTTTGTTATTAGCATTGAATCAAGAATATTGCATCCAACGTTCATCATCTCAATGCTATATAAACAAGGCTTTGAAGATTGAAATGGTTAATGCTCTCCAAATCTCTACACGCACAAAAGTTGAACCATAATCTTCGTTCTACCAGTTTTGCTAAACCATACACTCTGATATTTCATTACTGTTTAGCAATCTAGTTTCTAAGCTTCATTTTGTGTATACATCACAGTTGTGATACAGTTTTGTAGAAAACATCCACACACATAGTTTTATCTCTTTGTAAGAAAGTGTTACCTTGACAAACCGGGTTGTGGTTTGAATCAAGAAGGCTTTAGCAGTTGTTAAAGCAGTCTGTAATATTCAGTTGAATATAGTGGATTAAGACCTCGTTGGAGAGAGGCGAAATCACCTTGACGGGTGGACTGGAGTAGTTTGAGATCAAACGAACCAGGATAAAAATATCTTGTCAATTGCTTTAGATTTCTGTTTTACAATTCAACCCCCCCTTCTTGTGTTTTTCACCACTTCAATTGGCATCAGAGCGCCTGGTTCTGAGCTAAAACACTTAACCGTGTCAGTACAAGATCCAGCGTCAGAAAAACACAATGGCAGGAAACAATTCTCACATCAGCAATGACAACAATGAGGACAGAGACAGATTCAGTGGCAAACCTCCAATCTTTGATGGAGAAAACTTTGATTACTGGAAAGACAGAATTGAAAGCTTCTTTCTAGCACATGATGCTGATCTGTGGGATATGGTGACAGATGGATACACGCACCCTGTGAATGCAAGTGGTCAGAAGATTGATAGAAAATCAATGTCTGATCAACAAAAGCGTGACTTCAAGAATCACCACAAGGCCAGAACCATCCTCCTCAGTGCCATCTCCTATACTGAGTATGAAAAGATCTCCAACAGAGACACAGCAAAAAATATCTTTGATTCTCTCAGAATGACGCATGAGGGCAACATTCAGGTCAAAGAAACAAAAGCTCTGGCGCTCATTCAGAAGTATGAGGCGTTCAAAATGGAAGAATCTGAATCCATTGAAACTATGTTCTCTAGATTCCAGATTCTGGTAGCTGGTCTCAAAGTTCTGGACAAAGGATACTCTACTGCTGACCATGTCAAGAAAATCATCAGAAGTTTACCCTAGCAGTGGAGGCCTATGGTTACTGCTCTGAAGCTAGCTAAAGATCTCAACAAAATCACTCTGGAGGAACTTATCAGCTCCCTCAGAAGTCATGAGATAGAGCTAGAAGCTGATGAGCCTCAGAAGCAAGGTAAGCCTTTAGCATTAAAATCTAACAGAAAATTTGAGTCTAAAGTTTTGCAGGCAGTTGAAGAAACATCTGATGGATCCTCATCAGAAGAAGACGAACTTTCCCTTCTCTCCAGAAGAGTAAATCAACTGTGGAAGCAAAGACAAAGGAAGTTCAGGAATCCCAGAAGATCTGATCAGAACGAGTCTTCTTCCAGATACAGAAGGACAGATTCTTCCTCTGGATACAGAAGATCTGAAGGCTCCTCCAGTAGCAAGAAGCCAAACACCAAAGACATCATCTGCTACGAGTGCAATGAGCAAGGACACTACAAAAGTGACTGCCCAAAGCTTCAGAGGGAAAAGCCCAAAAAGAAGTTTGGAAGAGAGAAGAAGAAAAGTCTCATGGCCACATGGGATGACTCTGACTCGTCTGAAGCTGACTCAGAATCAGATGATGAAAGGGCAAACATAGCTCTCATGGCAAACATTTCAGAAGATAGTGAAGCTTCTGAATCAGACTCAGAATCAGACACAGAAGAGGTATTTCCTAACTTCGCTGTTAACTTTACAAAGGCTGAACTTGCTGAAAGCCTTAATGAGATTCTGGAACGTTATCAGCAAATTAGAGCTAAATTCAGAGACCTGAAGAGGAATCTTGAATCTGACTCTAATAAGTCTGACAGTCTCAAATTGGAAAATTCTGAGCTGAGAAATAAGATTTCAAAATTAGAAAACACTTTACAAAACTCTCAGAAGGAACCAATTTCTGAAACTCCCAGCAACGCTGATGAGATCATCAAGGAGTATGATCACAGTTTCCAGAAGTTCCTAGCTAAAAGCATAGATAGAAGCAGAATGGCTTCAATGATCTATGGAGTTAGCAGAAACGGCAGGAAAGGAATAGGATACCAAGGTAAGGTTCCTACACCAAAGAATGTCATGGACTTAACCATTAAACACACTCCTCTAAATTCACACTTTGTGTATGGTCACACACATGATATCAAATATACTAGCAGTAAGCACTCTGTGAAACCAAAATTCAACCAGAGTTTTGGTAAAACTAACAAATCAGGACCCAAGAAAATCTGGGTACCTAAGGACAAAATAATACATGTTGCAGATATCTTTAGCAGCAAGTCAGAAACACCAGTCATGGTACCTGGACTCTGGCTGCTCACGACACATGACGGGAAGAAGGCATATGTTCCAAAGCCTGGAACTTAAGCCTGGAGGCCACGTTGGCTTTGGAGGCAATCAGAGGGGAAAGATAATTGGCTCTGGAACTGTAGGTAATGGAAATCTTCCCTCTATTAATAATGTTCTGCTAGTAGATGGATTGATGTATAATCTGTTATCCATAAGTCAATTAAGTGATAACGGTTATGATATAATCTTTAATCAAAAATCATGTAAAGCTGTTAGTCAGAAAGATGGGACTATCCTGTTTAATGGTAAGAGGAAAAACAACATTTACAAAATCAAACTTTCTGAACTAAAGAGTCAGAATGTAAAATGTCTTCTGTCTGTTAACAACGAGCAGTGGATCTGGCACAGAAGATTGGGGCATGTTAGTATGAGAAGAATATCTCAGATTAACAAACTCAATCTGGTCAGAGGACTTCCTAATTTGAAGTTCAATTCAGATGCTCTGTGTGAAGCATGTCAGAAAGGCAAATTTGCAAAACCTTCCTTTAAATCCAAAAATGTTGTTTCTACCTCTAAGCCATTAGAACTTCTGCACATTGACTTATTTGGACCAGTTAAAACTGCTTCAGTCAGTGGTAAGAAGTATGGGTTAGTAATCGTAGATGACTATAGCAGATGGACATGGGTAAAGTTCTTAAGACACAAGGACGAGTCACACTCTGTGTTTGTTACCTTCTGTAACCAAGTTCAGAATGAAAAAGATCTTAGAATCGTTAAAGTCAGAAGTGATCATGGTGGAGAATTTGAAAATAAAGATTTTGAGTCATTCTTTAATGACAGAGGCATTCTGCATGATTTCTCTTGTCCTAGAACTCCCCAACAAAATGGAGTTGTAGAACGAAAGAACAGAACATTGCAAGAAATGGCCAGAACCATGATCAATGAGACAAACATTGCTAAGACTTTCTGGGCAGAGGCAATAAACACAGCGTGTTACATTCAGAATAGAATCTCAATAAGACCTATTCTGGAAAAGACTCCATATGAATTGTGGAAGAACAGAAAGCCCAACATTTCATATTTTCATCCATTTGGATGTACTTGCTTTATATTAAATACAAAGAATTATTTGAACAAGTTTGACTCTAAGGCACAGAAGTGTATTATGTTAGGATACTCTGAACGCTCAAGAGGGTACAGAGTATACAATACAGAAACACAGATTGTGGAAGAATCAATCAGTGTTCGTTTTGATGATAAGCTTGACTCTGAAAAGTCAAAGCAGAATGAAATTTTTGCAGGTATAGAAATTGAATTTGCAGGTTCTGAAGACAAGTCATCAGAAGCTCTCAACACAGACATTCCTTCAACGTCTGAAAGGAGCACTGCTAGAAATCCTACAACAGCTGCTGATCAACCTCAGAAGAGATTACCCAGAAGCAGCTTGGATCACCCAGAAGAGACTATCCTAGGAAGAAAGGAAGATCCAATCAGAACAAGAGCAAGCTTCAGAAACTCTGAAGAAACACTTATGGGACTTGTGTCTCTGATTGAACCTTCTTCTATTGATGAAGCACTCCTGGATAATGACTGGATTCTGGCAATGCAAGAAGAGCTGAATCAATTCACCAGAAACGACGTATGGGATCTCGTTCCCAGACCAAAAGGATTCAACGTCATTGGAACAAGATGGGTGTTCAGAAACAAGCTAAATGAATAAGGTGAAGTCATCAGAAACAAGGCACGACTGGTTGCACAAGGTTATAGTCAGCAAGAGGGGATAGACTATACAGAAACCTTTTCCCCAGTCGCCAAGTTAGAATCTATCAGACTTTTAATTTCATTTGCTGTTAATAGAGGCATCACTCTGTATCAGATGGATGTCAAAAGTGCATTCTTAAATGGTTATATAGAAGAAGAAGTTTATGTTCACCAACCCCCAGGTTTTGAAAATACAAAATATCCAGAACATGTTTTCAAACTAAAGAAGTCACTGTATGGTCTGAAACAAGCTCCCAGAGCTTGGTATGAAAGGCTAAGTAACTTTCTGCTTAAAAATGAATTTATCAGAGGGAAAGTGGACACTACTCTATTCTGTAAAACAGTTAAGAGTGACATCTTAGTCTGTCAAATTTATGTTGATGATATTATTTTTGGTTCTACTAATCCTTCTCTTGGAAGAAAATTTGCTAAGTGTATGCAGGCAGAATTTGAGATGAGCCTCATGGGGGAACTGAAATTCTTTCTAGGAATTCAGATCAATCAAACTCCAGAAGGAACTTACATTCATCAGAGCAAATACATCAGAGATCTTCTGAAGAAATTTGACCTCTCAGAATGTAAGCCATCAAAGATTCCAATGCATCCCACGTGCATTCTGGAAAGAGAAGAGGTAAGCAAAAAGGTAGAACAGAAAGTCTACAGAGGTATGATTGGTTCTCTCCTCTATCTGACTGCTTCAAGACCTGACATACTATTCAGTGTTTGTATCTGTGCTAGATTCCAATCAGATCCTAGAGAATCTCACTTAACAGCTGTTAAGCGAATTTTCAAGTATCTGAAAGGTACTACTAATCTGGGTTTGTTTTATAGAAAATCTAGTGATTACAGCTTAGTAGGCTACTGTGATGCTGATTTTGCTGGAGACAGAGTGGAACGTAAAAGTACTTCTGGAAGCTGCCAGTTTCTGGGAGAAAATCTGATCTCTTGGTCCAGCAAAAGGCAATCAACAATTACTCTGTCAACAGCAGAAGCTGAGTACATAGCAGCAGCAGGATGTAGCATACAAATGCTCTGGATGAAAAGTCAGCTTGAAGACTTCCAGATTTTTGAGAGTAACATTCCTATACTTTGTGATAATACTTCTGCTATTTGCTTAAGTAAGAATCCTATTTTACATTCTAGAGCTAAGCATATAGAAATAAAACATCACTTCATTAGGGACTATATTCAGAAAGGTATTTTGAACTTAAAATTTATAGATACAGACCATCAATGGGCTGATATCTTTACTAAACCCCTTTCAGAAGATAGGTTTAATTTCATTCTGAAACATCTCAGCATGAAAGTGTGTCCAGAGTGAAAATGTTTTAATTCCATATATTTACTTTCAGAATGTAATTATTTTACTGTGAACTTCTGATCAATCTCCTTTCAGAAAGATAGAACATGCAGATTGTATCAGATGCAAGTCTAAAGATCTGAGAGTCTAAGCTCAAAAACAGACGTGCTGATCACTACATCAAACAAGTGTCATCCAATCATCAGCATATCTCTGAAGCAGAACGCGTGCACGCTTCTGAGAAGGCAAAGCGCTGATTGGGTGCATTGAGACACATGTCTGGTAACCGTTTTTAAGTATCTTTCTCAAATCCCCCAAAATCAGCAAGCATTTAATGAAAAGTAATCATGCTTTTAAATGGCAATCATGATTTTTCTCTCTCTTAAAAACGTTTATCTTTTCAAAATAGTTTTGAAAAACTCTATTTAAGCACATTAATCTCTCATTCTTATTCTTTACGCTTTCTCACTATCACTCAAGCATTTTCTGCATATTTCTGAGCTCATCTCTTGCAAACCTTTTTCCTCAGTTCATTCTCAAAACCCTTTTAGTGTGAACATGGCAACCTCCAGTAGCGTTTCTGCAGGTATTCAGAAGAAAGCATCTTCTGAGCAATATCAAGTGCCACTCAGAACTCTCCTCACTCCGGTGAAGAACCTTGAAGTGCTCTCTGAGTTAATCATTGATTTTGAAAGCTTGAAGGAGAATGGTTTTGACCTAACTGAAGAAGTTAGGGCTCAAAAGTGGGAAAGGTATTTCGATAGGTTGGTTGGACCAACATTCCCAGCGCTGGTCAAGGAATTTTGGATTCACGCCAAGGTTTCAAAACATCTTGTCATCTCCTTTGTTATGGGGAAGAAGATTGTGATTTCTGAAGATCTCATTGCAAGGCTAATCGGTCAAAGTGGTGGTGGCGTCCGTTGTGTGGACATGGCTGAAAGATGTGCTGATACAGGTGTGGTAGCTAACAGGATTTTCACTCTTGGGATGCCCAGCAGCAAGATTAAAGATCTGAAGGATCATTGCAGAGTATGGGCTAAGATTGTTCTGGGGTGCTTCAACCACAGGAAACCAACAAGTTCTCCTGATTATATAAATGTGGATCAGCAGTTTCTGATCTACTTTATTGATCAGAAGATAAAGATCAATCTGGCTCACTTCCTGTTCAACCATCTCAAAACCAGTGTGAAAGAAACAAGGGAAGAAGAAAGAACCAAGAGGGACTGGATACCTTTTGGAAGGTTGATATCAGATATTCTGACAGAGAATAGGCTGATTGAGCATCTGATAGAAGCTCAGGAACTAAGTATTATTGAACCAACAATTGGGAAACCTCTGAATGCAAAGAACCTGAAAAAGATGAAGCTGATAGAGAACATTCAGAAGGAACCCAGAGCTACTTCCACTGCTGATATCTCCAGCAGAAGAGTGCCTCTGAGTGATTTTCCGTTATTTTCTGAAATGGAATCCAAACCCGAGATGTTTCTCAGGTACCCAGATGCGTACAAGGCAGATGATACAGATCCAAAGCTGAATATCAGAGATCTGCGTCAACCCCAACCAGAAGTGACTCTGAAGAAGACAAAGAAGAGGAAAGCGCCATCAGAAGGATCATCTCAGCAGACTCCAAAGAAAAGAGGTATTTCATCTGCTGCCCCTATTTCAAATTCTTTTACTATTCCAACATCTATCCCTCCTCAAACCTCTCATAGAATATCAATTCCCATCCCTACCATTGATGAAACCGTACAAGAAGAAGACCCTTCTGAGGCATTACAACTCAGAAGACCTAGAACCAAACACCCCAAACAACCAACAATTTCAACAACAACAACCCTGGTCTGAGAAACAGCAAGCTGCAAAGGTGCAACCATCAGAAGAAGACAAGACCATTCAGGCTGAAAGTCAAGCAGAGGATGTTGCTGAAAGTTCTGAGAAGCCTCCTCCTTCTGATGCTTCTCAAGCTGCCTTGGACAGGCAGACTCTGGAAGAACTAAGGCTGAATGACATGCGTCTGCAACAGCGGATGGATGAAAACGATCAGAAGATGAAAGAGAGAATGGATGTGCAGGACAGCAAGATTGACACTGTTGTCAGCATGGTGCATAAGCAGAATGAGACTTCTGAAAAGATTCAAGCCATGCTGGAGAGCCTGTTCACACGCTTGCCTCCTCAACCTTAATCTTTTTTATACATGACCTTTTTTATGTTTTCCCTGATTTTCTGATGTACTGTTCGATTATGTTTTGTAATATTTTCTCGTTTTGACTCTGAACTATCTTAATATGATTAGTTTTTCTGATCTTAATTGTTTTAGCACATCACCAACACTTTTTGATTGCTGACAAAAAGGGGGAGAACAAGAATGATATTTAAATCAATAACGGGCTAACTAGACAGAAATTCTCAAACATTCTAACTCTATTACTTGAAATGTTTTTTTCTGTTGTGTTTAAAGTCTACAGGCACAAGGAAGCTCCTGGACACTCTGAAGACTAGAAGCTC
Organism: Vicia faba; assembly: GCA_948472305.1. Classification (NCBI taxonomy): domain Eukaryota; kingdom Viridiplantae; phylum Streptophyta; class Magnoliopsida; order Fabales; family Fabaceae; genus Vicia; species Vicia faba. The sequence goes on along the minus strand of CATIWC010002914.1, from coordinate 45,879 downwards.
TGATCAATATGAAGTTGCTCTGATCAATATGAAGTTCTGATCCAAAGCAAAGCTCTGACAAGAAAAGCTCTGAAGCTCTGCTCTGACATAAAGCTTCTGATAAGTCAAAGACTCTGATACTCTGATGTTCAAAGAAAGGCAAAAAGATCTGATTCTGAAGAACGCGTATAATCAAAGGGAAGTAATAAACTCAGGGGGAGTATTTCCTTACTCCTTATTCTTTTACTTCTTATTCTGATACATATTCCAGATACCTTTTCACGTTATTTTTATTTAAAATATCTAGTTTTTGTCATCATCAAAAAGGGGGAGATTGTTAGAACAATGTTTGAATCTACTACCCTATATTTAAGTTTTGATGATAACAAAGTGAAAAGATATAGTATTTATAAGTGTCATGAATGAACTATCTGCTGCCTAAAATTATTATGTTCTGACTTGCAGATACGCTGATTGAAATAAGCAAGATCACATCTATTCAGCATCAGAACTTGATTTCAGACACCAGCATCAGAAGTTGCTACATCAGAACGTCAAAATCAGATGATCAACTCACGTACATGCTGAAGCCTGATGAACAAGACTGTGCTTAATACTCTGATACAGAAACACAATAGTTCATCAGTAGAGAAGCAGAATCAGAATGAGCCAAGCCAGAACTTGCATTAAGTAAGCAACGGTACTGTGCATTGAAAGCAAATTAATTCCAACGGCTTCATTCCAGACAAGATCTGCTCAATAAGGAAAGTTTGTTATTAGCACTGAATCAAGAATATTGCATCCAACGTTCATCATCTCAATGCTATATAAACAAGGCTTTGAAGATTGAAATGGTTAATGCTCTCCAAATCTCTACACGCACAAAAGCTGAACCATAATCTTCGTTCTACCAGTTTTGCTAAACCATACACTCTGATATTTCATTACTGTTTAGCAATCTAGTTTCTAAGCTTCATTTTGTGTATACATCACAGTTGTGATACAGTTTTGTAGAAAACATCCACACACATAGTTTTATCTCTTTGTAAGAAAGTGTTACCTTGACAAACCGGGTTGTGGTTTGAATCAAGAAGGCTTTAGCAGTTGTTAAAGCAGTCTGTAATATTCAGTTGAATATAGTGGATTAAGACCTCGTTGGAGAGAGGCGAAATCACCTTGACGGGTGGACTGGAGTAGTTTGAGATCAAACGAACCAGGATAAAAATATCTTGTCAATTGCTTTAGATTTCTGTTTTACAATTCAACCCCCCCTTCTTGTGTTTTTCACCACTTCAATCCTCAGCCAATAACCATGGAAAGATCGTCCCCGACGAAGTCTTCTTATCCCCAGCAGAGTTGTCATCAACAAAATACCTCTCTTCCCACAGAGTTCACTCCCCGCAGAGTAATCTACTCGCCAAGTTTATTCCTCAACGGAGTCATCTTCTCCCACCGGTATTCTTACAACCATCATCCCCAGCGGAAACAAAGAATTCCCCTCTTCCAACATCAGCCCAGGGTTCAACTTCCCGGCATTCGTCAAGGATTTACTTTCCTAGACAAAAACATACATTTGTAAACATCATGTCATCATACATTACAACATGCATATACGCATCATGAACATACAATCTCACTTATTTTGAGAACATCACGCATGTCATACATCATGACATCGCATACAATTAACATTTTGTCTTTTCAGGATAAAGATCAATACAAAGATAATTGCTATCAACGGTCGTGATTCCAGATCCGATTCCTTTATCTTGCCAGGGTGTATCTGTTGACGACTAACATTACCGGACTCGATTCCTGTATCTTTCCAGGGCACGTCTGAAGAGTTTGAGGATCTGATTCCTGTATCTTGCCAGGGTGTATCTGTTGACAACTAACATTACTAGACTCGATTCCTGTATCCTGCCAGGGCACGTCTGAAGAGTTCGATGATCCGATTCCTGTATCTCGCCAAGGTGTATCTGTTGACGACTAACATTACCAGACTCGATTCCTGTATCCTGCCAGGGCACGTCTGAGGAGTTTGAAGATCCGATTCCTGTATCTCGCCAGGGTGTATCTGTTGACGACTAACATTACCAGACTCGATTCCTGTATCTTGCCAGGGCACGTCCGAAGAGTTCGAAGATCCGATTCTTGTATCTTGCCAGGGTGTATCTGTTGACGACTAACATTACCAGACTCGATACCTGTATCCTACCAGGGCACGTCTGAAGAGTTCGAAGATCCGATTCATGTATCTTGCCAGGGTGTATCTGTTGACGACTAACATTACCAGACTCGATTCCTGTATCTTGCCAGGGCACGTCTGAAGAGTTTGAGGATCCGATTCCTGTATCTTGCCAGGGTGTATCTGTTGACGACTAACATTACCAGACTCGATTCCTGTATCTTGCCAGGGCACGTCTGAAGAGTTCGAAGATCCGATTCCTGTATCTTGCCAGGGTGTATCTGTTGACGACTAACATTACCAGACTCGATTCCTGTATCTTGCCAGGGCACTAAACTTTCCTTCAAAGAAAAACAACTCAGAAGCAAGTATTCTCATAAATTCAACATCAAATACCAAACACTAAATCAACAATAACAATAGCAAAATCTCCGAACGAATTCATCATTGAAAGGCAACAGAAAGGAAGTCAGCAACAAGCAATTCTCAAAGTTCATCATCAGAATCAACATAACCAAAGCCAACACAGAAGAACATATCAAAGCCAACATTCATATAAGAAGAAGAAGAGCATTTTCAAAAGCAAGCGTTTTCAGAAGTAGGGTTTTCAGAACGAAGTTCATCACTAAACATTCAAAGAGAAAGATACGAAATACCAGAGCGCAGTCATCGTGCTTCTCCCTCTTCTGGCCACCTGAGGATACCGCCGGTACACCCTCCGTCCATTCCCCAAAGACGAAACCCCAAAGGTATCATTTTCTATTCCCTCAATCTATTGTTGTACCTCATACAAACGTAAACAATCAAAGATCAATAACATGCAAAGAGTAAAAACCTAAAAACCCTAAAACGCGTTAGAACAAAGCAATACCTTTTAATCATCGCCTTGTACAATCACGGGGAGGAGAGATTGGAGGTGGCGTTCTGGTGGCATAAGGGTTGGAGAGGACATTCAGAAGCTCTGTTTGAGAACGATGAAGAGGCGAAGAAGATGAGAGGAGAGCGGTGTTGTTCACAGAGCAAACCTAATTCTGAAGATAGTTTGTCCAAACCCTAACAAAAATTGTTAAAATCTCAACTGGGCCTGCCCCATAAGCTAAACCCTTAAGCCCATTTACCTTCAACGCCTGCACCACCCCTTTAGCCTGACCATGTTCTTTTAATTTTGGGCCAAGTGCATACAACCCTTAGGCCCATTTACTTTTTTAATTCCATTTGTTTTGCTTTAAAAAACTAATATATTCTCTTTTCACTAATTCTTTTCTTTTCTTTTGTTAAATAGAAGAATATACTTTTTATATAAAATTTTCTTAATAATTTTCATTACCTTAAAAAACCAAAAATACATAAATATTAGAATTTATTAAGTTAAATAATTTTCTTTCTTTAAAACTTTTGTTTAATTAATCTTTTATACAAGTTTCTAAAAAACATTAAGTAAAATACATAAATAATAGGTTTTTTTATTTAAACAATTCTTTCTTTAAAAAGTTTGTTTATAACATTAACAAAAATACATAAATAATAGAATTTATTAAGTTAAATAATTTTTTCTTTAAAACCCTTTTTGTTTATATAAAACTAACAAAAACACAAAAATAATAATAATCACTTAACTTATTTGTAAACATTTGTACCCCCATCCCCGGATACTTATTTGTAATAACTTAGACTTTAAATTCCCGCAATTTATCGCTTTCAATATACTGTATAGTAATTAGGGTTTGTATGCGAAGATCCAAAATCAATCGCTAGATAACCTAATACAAGATAAATGCATGAAAATCAATACACAATTCATACTGGCACCTCTAGGGTAACCTCGCTTGTTGCCTCGGAAAATGCAATCATGTCCCTCGAATATGAGACACTCTAGCAAATGCCCCTTCGATGAACAAAGATCGTAGTCCCTCGATGACCCTTGATGTTGCCTTCGATAAAACAATCTCGTCCCTTACAAAATTGCTAGAATGTCTCACAAGTTGCCTTCAGTGATTGTATACGATGACCCGCGCCTGTCCCGTTTAACATTCTAACGCAAGGTTGTTCACCAAATACAATGGTGAAACAACACTGTTAAAAGGGTTAAAACATAAGAAAAATCTTTGAGTAAAATAGGGTAGACAAACTTTTAGTTACTTGATCAAAAATCTTGCAAAACATCCTTGCCATTTTTTTCAAACACACATCACAACACAACTTCAAAACAACTTTCAAAACATTGAATTATCTTTTCAAAAAGACACACACTTTTGTATATATTCAAACAAGAATCATTACAAAGGTTGCCTAGACAAGGCATCTTTTTCAAAACATTTTCAAAACCACACACACAAAGCACCATTTCAAACAATTGAAAAGCAAAGGCAAGTGATCTAAAATAAGTAACTAAGAGCCCATGGATAACCATGGATAGAAAGGGTGCTAATACCTTCCCTTTCTATAATCTACCCCCCGAACCCACGAAAACATCTCAAAGGTATTTCCTGTGCTTTTGACCTTTCCTTAGGATAAAATAAAAAGTCGGTGGCGACTCTTGCTAAACCGAACAAGTGCGAAAACAAACGCAAATCCCAAGTCAGTTCTCCCACCGTATCACAGAACTGACGACTCTGCTGGGGAAATTTCTAAAAGTGGGGTTACCTTAGGGTTTTAGATCACCTTTACATGCTTACCTTGATTGCCTTGATTGCTTTAATTTTTGGGTTCCTTGCTTGGGTTTGTTTGAAATCCTACACTCGGATTTAGGGGCACCTTTTAGGTAAGTAGCAATAAACTGTGAGGGAATTGTGCGGGGTATATCGACATGGTTGAAACAGTAGCTACATTGATGTGGCACTTTGGTTGGTACCGGTAACCCTTGAGTTGAATTAAGGAAAGTACGGGGCCGCCGCGTGGTGTCGTAAAGCATCAATCGACCTTAGAACCTTACTTGACCATCTTGGCCTTTTTAGGGGTAGTGAGATGACCGACTTTGGTGCAGTCCGAAGTTGGTAGATACTCGATACTACACTCATTAAGGATTGTTTTCTTGGAATATTTTGGTCGCCGGTTTAGTGGCTAAACCAAAACAATGAACATAGAAAATAATCCAGTGATATTGAGCTCCTTAGAACCCGGTTTCTATTTTAGGACAGGTTGAGCCAACTAACTTCAAGAGGGTACTTACCTACAAACCCCATGCAAGCCTAAACCTAAGGACTTGTTTGCTCTGTGTGAATATGATTTCCTGTATATACACTGGCTTACTTTTGCATACATGTACATAACATCATAACATCATACCATAGCATTTTCAATAACCATTTCAAGGATCTCGAGGGTCTTTTGATGCAGGGTCACGTTGAACCAGACGTCTACCAGAGGGCAAGAGGGTTCCCCTCTAAACAAACATCGTCAAATATCAAGTGCAACAACTTGAATCGAGGGTTATGACCCACTTGACATGGTGAGCTTGATTCTCGTGGAAAGACATCCACCGATACAAAGTTCTCCAATCAAAGATGTTGATCAAAGTTCGACCTCTAACATTTTCTTGTGTTTACCCTGAGAGATTCTTGAAAACATGCATCCACATATCATGCATTGCATCATAACAGGTCTTCCTTTTCAGGTTTCCTTATTCTCATACTGTTTATTTCAGTAGAGATCGCTCTAGAGAGGACTGCCAAGGATATCCTGGATCAAAATGCTCAACTTCAAGAAATGTTCTTGAACCTGTCCCAGGGGCAAGAAGAAGTGAAAGCTCTCCTCACAAGGGGCATGGTCTTAGGGAATTCAAGCAATGTCAGGAATGATCAGTTGGAAGAACTTCAGATTGAGCTGGCAACAATGAAGATCCAGATGATGGGACAACTGGTGGGCCAGATGGCTCTCATCCAGGACTTGGCTCAAAGACAAGAAGAGCTCAGGGTTCTCGTCAACAAACTGCTTCGAGACAACCAAGAGGGGCAAACATCTAGGGTTGAAGATCAAGTCATCATTCAACCTCCTTTGAGACAAGAAGACAAGGGAAAGGTTCCCCAACTTGCTTCAGGGTCACAAGCCCAGCAACAACATCTTCAACGTCAACAGGGTAATCGGCATAAGAAAAATACGTCTGGAAGACATTTCTCTGAGACTGACATAGCATCATCTCTGATATTGAAACGCTTGTTGAAGGTCAATCTGCTTGCTTTAAAGGATCCTATTCGGAAGTCCAATACCTCTACTGTTAGCTATCACCCCGATGCATTTTGTGTATACCACTCCCATAGTCCTGGCCATGACACCGATGACTGTTGGGCTTTGAAAATAAGATCCAAGACTTGATTGACGAAGGAGTGCTGGAATTCATGCCGGATGGCGAGATGAAAATCTTCCGCTAAGGGTTCTCCACCTGAAATGACGAAGCTCGAACTGAGAGACTTTTGTTCCATTTGAATTTTCAAGTTGTAATTTCTTTTGTTATTCAAACAATTATCTGTTGATGACAAACTTTGTTTCATTAATGCATTGCATATGTTTGTCTTGAATTCATCCATTCGTTTTCACTATTCTTAAACTATGCTCTCTACTTTCGTTATGATATTTAACTCTTGATAAAAATCTACAAGCCTTTAGAGGGAGGATGACGAAACAATACAGTAATCTCATACAACATGCTTTTGAATAAACCTTGCTGACGATGTACATGCGTTTCTTTCAAATCCTAAACACTGGAGTTATAAGGAAGATAATCCCTAGTCAACCCCATCGAGCCAAAGAAGTAGGAGTTTTCTGTTTTAAACACAAATTGAAACCTTTGATTTAAACCTGGGGCAGGGTAGTCTCTCAGTTAATTCAAAAGACGCGCATTGAAGTCGCAAACTCTCAGTTCGTAATACGACGAATGACATCAAAAACATTCCTTTGGAATCAAAAGACAGTGGTGGTTCCTTTATCTCATAGGCATTCAATCTCTCAAAAGAGAAAAGCCCACTGAGCCAAAACCTAGAAAGGAGGCTTAAGAAAGCTGGGGCATCCCGCTGACTGTAATCTCAAAAACAGGAACAGTCAGGCAAAAGTTAGGGATAATGAATCAAAAGAAAGAGGTCATTACCAATCCTCAACAACATGAAAAATGTTGCAAAAATGATGACTGCCTTCCCAATAAATTCAACTTGTGTGAACCATCACCAAAATGTCATTCCAAACTCGAATAGAGTTCGACGCACAATTAACTGAGTTTAGGATTGAAGAACATCCCGAAGAGCGGGTGGGTACAAATATACTTTGAGCCTTTATCCTTTGTTTCTTAAACCGTGAACCAAGCCACGTTACAACCCTTTGACAGTCCTAATTGAAGCATGGGTTAGTTCGAAAGCATACTGTTACAAAAGGTATCCTGACTCCTGTAAGACTTTGCCCTAAATCTTGTGTTGAATTTGTCTTATAAAAAGTTTTCTGCTAAAAAATACATTTTTTAAAACTTAGAGACAAGCATAAACTTTGCATTATTTGAATATTGTTGTTTGCACATGGTTATTTGTTTGACAGCGAAGAAATTCACACAAGTGAATGTTCGGAGGAACGAAAGCTCTCTCGGTGAATAAAATCACTTCAAGTGGGATGACACTCCCGTTACAAAAATCTCCCATCAACAAAAGGGGATTTGATATTGTCCAGTTAACCTGGGGCAGTCCAGTCAAGATTTCAACAAATCTTAAAAAAGTTCAGTGAACCTGGGGCAGTCTAGTCAAGACTCCAACAAATCTTTCACAGTTAACCGATACAGTCCAGATACGCTCCAAACACGGTTGCCATTCTGTCACTTATTCAGATCCCAGTTACAGCTTCAGATACACTCCAGACACGAAAGTCATTCTGCTACTCATATAGATCTCAACTTTAGATACAATCCAGATACGCTCCAGACACGGTTGCCATTTTGTCACTTATTCAGATCCCAGTTAAAGTTTCAGATACACTCCAGACACGGAAGTCATTCTGCTACTCATACAGATCTCAACTTCAGATACATTCCAGATACGCTTCAGACACGGTTACCATTCTGTCACTTATTCAGATCCCAGTTACAGCTTCAGATACACTCCAGACACGGAAGTCATTCTGCTACTCATACAGATCTCAACTTCAGATACAGTCCAGATACGCTCCAGACACGGTTGCCATTCTGTCACTTATTCAGATCCTAGTTACGGTTTCAGATACACTCCAGACACGGAAGTCATTCTGCTACTCATACAAATCTCAACTTCAGATACAGTCCAGATACGCTACAGACACGGTTGCCATTCTGTCACTTATTCAGATCCCAATTACAGCTTAAGATACACTCCAGACACGGAAGTCATTCTGCTACTCATACAGATCTCAAATTCAGATACAGTCAAGATACGCTCCAGACACGGTTGCCATTCTGTCACTTATTCAGATCCCAGTTACAACTTCAGATACACTCCAGATACAGAAGTCATTCTGCTACTCATACAGATCTCAACTTCAGATACAGTCCAGATACGCTCCAGACACGGTTGCCATTCTGTCACTTATTCAGATCCCAGTTACAATTTCAGATACACTCCAGACACGGAAGTCATTCTTCTACTCATACAGATCTCAACTTCAGATACAGTCCAGATACGCTCCAGACACGGTTTCCATTTTGTCACTTATTCAGATCCCAGTTACAACTTCAGATACACTCCAGACACGGAAGTCATTTTGCTACTCATACAGATCTCAACTTCAGATACAGTCCAGATACGCTCCAGACACGGTTTCCATTCTGTCACTTATTCAGATCCCAGTTACAGTTTCAGATACACTCCAGACACGAAAGTCATTCTGCTACTCATACAGATCTCAACTTCAGATACAGTCCAGATACGCTCCAGACACGGTTGCCATTCTGTCACTTATTCAGATCCCAGTTACAGCTTCAGATACACTCCAGACACGGAAGTCATTCTGCTACTCATACAGATCTCAACTTCAGATACAGTCCAGATACGCTCCAGACACGGTTGTTATTCTGTCACTCAATCAGAATTTATCCTCAGCCTAGAGATGCTCCAAACGAAGATACCTTCCTGCTTCTCATCCTTTCACCTATAACATACAATTCAACTTCCTGATATTCCCGACAGAATGAAGTTTCTCATTCTTAAAGCGACATACAACCTAAACCTGAACTTCTTCCTGACAGGAATAAGCTTTTCCCAGAGTCCTGAGTTTTTGCTAACCAACAGGATAGCCACTATGTAACAGTATGGATATTCCCCACAAAATTCTTATTCCCCAAGTAGAATGAAGACTCTCATTCTCAGTTCCTCACAGAGTATTCATATATTCCCCAGTGAAAATCTCCTCAAAACAAGAATCCTCAGTAGATTGGCATACAACCCAAACTTCTGATTTCCCCAACAGTGGTCCCAAGACTTCTCATTTTCAACGATCCAAGGATTTACTTTCCCTGGCAACAGTCAAAGATTTCATTATCCAAGATTTATTTTCCTCCGCAGGACAGCTACTCAGCTTACATGCACATCCATTCCATTCATATATCATAAACATTGATGAAACACAATTCATTGCATCATACATACCATGCAACATAACTTGTTGTTTAGCTAACATTTTACCCTTTTCAAGATAAGATTAAAAGGATTTTGTTAACAATTGTACAGATACAGTACGGATACACCCCAGACACGGCGTTCATTCTATTACTCATTCAAAATTTCAAGTCAAAATACAGTACAGATACACCCCAGACACGGCGGTCATTCTATTACTCATTCAGACTTCAGCAATCCGATACAGGCTAGATACACCCCAGACACGGCGACCATTCTATCCCTCATTTAGATTCAACTATCAATCTCAAAATACAGATACACTCCAGACACGGCAGTCATTCTGATACTCATTCCAAATTCCAATACAGTTACAGTCTCAGATACACTCCAAACACGGAAGTCATTCTGCTGCTCATACAGACTTCAACTTCTGAAAACAGTTTACGAATTCTCCAAACATGGATGTCAATCTATTTCTTATTTAGACCCCCGGTTCAGAGATGTTCCAAACATGGATACCTTTCTGATACTCACCCACTCACCTACAACAAACATTCTCCAGATGGCATCTTTAAGCCCATCTCCGACAAGATTCTGTCACATCTCCAAATGGCATCTTTAAGCCTATTCCCTCAAATACGCTTTGACGAGTGCAAATTTTTTGGGCACTCTAGTGTCCAATCATCTTTTGCCTTCGAGTCGCGAGCGACAAAACTGCCAATCTAACTCTTCAGGTTCAAGAAGATTGAACAGGGGCAACTGTTGTACCCCAAAATTTGCCCTCCCTTTTTTACAAGAAATCACAGCTTCGAGGTTTTCCCTGACTTTTCAGATTGGCTCAAGAATCGGCCAAACAGACTTTTCTTGTAAGTCTATCCAAAATTAGGGTTTCTTTTGATTCTGTTGAGTTTGGCTCAAGAATTGATCAAGCAGACTTTTCTTTGACGGCAAATCTGGAATTAGGGTTTTTCACTCATTTTTCTCATAAGAACTTGAATCCACAGTATTTCAATTAACTGTTACATTGTTTTACGCTTATTCAAGATTGTTGTTTGTTTCTCAAAACCTAAACATATGGGCTAGGAGCTGAGGCTTTTGATTGAAAGTTTGAAGTATTGGTTTGATCAACGAAGTGAAAGGTGTATGGATGTTTGATTGTTTAACTGTACAAAGCATGTGTTTGACTGGAATGACGGGCATATGGTGGTTAATGCAAGGTTGTGAGACTGCAATGTTTGTTGATTATTTATTTTATCTGAGTTAAAATTATTGGGATGCATTTCCAATTATTTTAATTCAAGAGATTTAAATAATTAAATAAGCAGTGTAAAAGAAAGAATGAAATATCTGACAAAAGATTTTTATTTATTTTAATTGTTGTTACAAGTGTTATTTGGAATACTGCAAATTTATTTACAATATTTACAATGATATTTATTACAATAATTGAAAAGAAAATAAATCTAAAATCTAAGTCTCTTGAAGTCTTCTATCTTCTACTGCTGCTTCCCTTATCTAACTGGTATTTACCTGCAAAGACAGAAAAAGAAGTCAATACAGTTAAATTGAAAAGCATTTTCAGACAGATAAATAAAAGCTCATCATTAAAGATTGTTGGCCGGAATCAGATTGTTTTAGTTTTCATCATATTTTACTCGTCCTCTTTGCAAATCACAAGAAGATTTCTCTTCTTGGTTCACAAAGAGGAAAGTAAAATTATTTTTGCAAACATATAATACAAGGCACAAAGAAGGCACAAGGCTGCATAAAAGTACACCAAGTTGTACAATGTCAAAATGCAATGCCAAACCAAGCTGCACAGTACACAAACTAAGCAAACCAAGTTGCACAAGTTGTCAAGAAGCTGTCAAGAAAATGTCAACCAAGCTGTTAAAACATAAAAACTGCATACAAGCTATCAAAGAGACTAATCTAGAAAATCTGGAAGAAAGTACAGAATGCAGAGGAAAACCAAGATGCAAGCAAGCAACTTTGTCAAAACTTTTCATCATTATTCTGGCCAACCATCTTTTTAGAATTAAAAATATATTAAGCAATTAAATATGCTTTTTATGGAGAGAGAAAGAGAGAAAAGAAAAAAGGTTTGCAGTTTTGGCAGGCTTAAGATATATAAAAACAGTTCAAAGGAAAATAGCAAAAAAGGGGGGAGTTCAGAACCACAAAAACTGTAAATAGAAGCAAACTGCAAGCTGAAGTAACAAAAACCTTCAGACCTCCATAACCTCAAAAACCTGCCTGTACCAAAACCAGAAAAAACAAACCCAAACCTGTTTCAAACTTGCAAGACCACAACCAATAACTCAGTAGCATGCCTTCCTTACCAAGCAAGCAAGTCTCAAACCTGCCTGTAACAAACAAGCCAAACTCAAGCCTGCATGTACCAAAAACAAGCAAGCCTACATCAAAACCCCCAAAAAACTCAGACCTGCCTATATCAAACCAAAGATCCAAGCCTGTCTAAAACTGCACAAGCCTTGAAGCCTGCTTCCTCCAAACCTGCAGAACCTACTCAAAACTGCCTCAAAGGCTTAAGCCTGCATGTACCAGAAGCAAGCCTTCAAGCCTGCACCAAAGCCATTTCAAACTGCATCAACCTGCCTCAAAGAAATAACAAACAACAGAAGCACAAGCCTGCCTATACCAAAACAAGCAAACTCAAACTTGTAACCTACTAAAATCTCACCAAACAAACACAACATCATAGCCTATTAAAAGCAAAACTACAATCCAACACAAAAACACTAAACTTCCCTTCAAAGAAAAACAACTCAGAAGAAAGTATTCTCAGAAATTCATCATCAAATACCAAACACTAAATCAACAACAACAATAGCAAAATCTCAGAATGAATTCATCATTGAAAGGCAACAGAAAGGAAGTCAACAACAAGCAAGTCTCAAAGTTCATCATCAGAATCAACATAACCAAAGCCAACACAGAAGAACACATCAAAGCCAACATTCAGATAAGAAGAAGAAGAAGAGCATTTTCAAAAGCAAGCGTTTTCTGAAGTAGGGTTTTCAGAACGAAGTTCATCACTAAACATTCAAAGAGAAAGATACGAAATACCAGAGCGCAATCATCGTGCTTCTCCCTCTTCCGGCCACCTGAGGATACCTCCGGTCCACCCTTCGTCCATTCCCCAAAGACGAAACCCCAAAGGTATCATTTTCTATTCCCTCAATCTATTGTTGTACCTCACACAAACGTAAACAATCAAAGATCAATAACATGCAAAGAGTAAAAACCTAAAAACCCTAAAACGCGTTAGAACAAAGCAATACCTTTTAATCGTCGCCTTGTACAATCACGGGGAGGAGAGATTGGAGGTTGCGTTCTGGTGGCCTAAGGGTTGGAGAGGACATTCAGAAGCTCTGTTTGAGAATGATGAAGAGGCGAAGAAGATGAGAGGAGAGTGGTGTCTTTCACAGAGCAAACCTAATTCTGAAGATAGTTTGTCCAAACCCTAACAAAAATTGTTAAACATCTCAACTGGGCCTGCCCCATAAGCTAAACCCTTAAGCCCATTTACCTTCAACGCCTGCACCCCCCCTTTAGCCTGACCATGTTCTTTTAATTTTGGGCCAAGTGCATACAACCCTTAGGCCCATTTACTTTTTTAATTCCATTTGTTTTGCTTTAAAAAACTAATATATTCTCTTTTCACTAATTCTTTTCTTTTCTTTTGTTAAATAGAAGAATATACTTTTTATATAAAACTTTCTTAATAATTTTCATTACCATAAAAAACCAAAAATACATAAATATTAGAATTTATTAAGTTAAATAATTTTCTTTCTTTAAAACTTTTGTTTAATTAATCTTTTATATAAGTTTCTAAAAAACATTAACTAAAATACATAAATAATAGGTTTTTTTATTTAAAAAATTATTTCTTTAAAAAGTTTGTTTATAACATTAACAAAAATACATAAATAATAGAATTTATTAAGTTAAATAATTTTTTCTTTAAAACCCTTTTTGTTTATATAAAACTAACAAAAACACAAAAATAATAATAATCACTTAACTTTCATTAGGTTAATACTTTATTTATTCATTTGTAAATAACCATATACATGTCACAATATTTTTGTTTCACTTTGATTCTTATACCTTGTTATACTTTTACATTGAGAATGCGACGATTTGATTTGGTTGTAAATAATATTTGGACACTATTCTGACAAGACTCATCCCTATTGGTAAACATTTGTACCCCCATCCCCGGATACTTATTTATAATAACTTAGACTTTAAAGTCCCGCAATTTATCGCTTTCAATATACTGTATAGTAATTAGGGTTTGTATGCGAAGATCCAAAATCAATCGCTAGATAACCTAATACAAGATAAATGCATGAAAATCAATACACAATTCACACTGGCACCTCTAGGGTAACCTCGCTTGTTGCCTCGGAAAATGCAATCATGTCCCTCGAATATGAGACACTCTAGCAAATGCCCCTTTGATGAACAAAGATCGTAGTCCCTCAATGACCCTCGATGTTGCCTTCGATAAAACGATCTCGTCCCTTACAAAATTGCTAGAATGTCTCACAAGTTGCCTTCAATGATTGTATACGATGACCCGCGCCTGTCCCGTTTAACATCCTAACGCAAGGTTGTTCACCAAATACAATGGTGAAACAACACTGTTAAAAGGGTTAAAACATAAGAAAAATCTTTGAGTAAAATAGGGTAGACAAACTTTTAGTTACTTGATCAAAAATCTTGCAAAACATCCTTGCCATTTTTTTCAAACACACATCACAACACAACTTCAAAACAACTTTCAAAACATTGAATTATCTTTTCAAAAAGACACACACCTTTGTATATATTCAAACAAGAATCATTATAAAGGTTGCCTAGACAAGGCATCTTTTTCAAAACATTTTCAAAACCACACACACAAAGCACCATTTCAAACAATTGAAAAGCAAAGGCAAGTGATCTAAAACAAGTAACTAAGAGCCCATGGATAACCATGGATAGAAAGGGTGCTAATACCTTTCCTTTCTATAATCTACCCCCCGAACCCACGAAAACATCTCAAAGGTCTTTCCTGTGCTTTTTGACCTTTCCTTAGGATAAAATAAAAATTCGGTGGCGACTCTTGCTAAATCGAACAAGTGCGAAAACAAACGCAAATCCCAAGTCAGTTCTCCCACCGTATCACAGAACTGGCGACTCTGCTGGGGAAATTTCTAAAAGTGGGGTTACCTTAGGGTTTTAGATCACCTTTACATGCTTACCTTGATTGCCTTGATTGCTTTACTTTTTGGGTTCCTTGCTTGGGTTTGTTTGAAATCCTACACCCGGATTTGGGGGCACCTTTTAGGTAAGTAGCAATAAACTGTGAGGGAACTGTGTGGGGTATACCGACATGGTTGAAACAGTAGCTACGTTGATGTGTAACTTTGGTTGGTACCGGTAACCCTTGAGTTGAATCAAGGAAAGTACGGGGCCGCCGCGTGGTGTCGTGAAGCATCAATCGACCTTAGAACCTTACTTGACCATCTTGGCCTTTTTAGGGGTAGTGAGATGACCGACTTTGGTGCAGTCTGGAGTTGGTAGATACTCGATACTACACTCATTGAGGATTGTTTTCTTGGAATATTTTTGTCGCCAGTTTAGTGGCTAAACCAAAACAATGAACATAGAAAATAATCCAGTGATATTGAGCTCCTTAGAACCCGATTTCTATTTTAGGACAGGTTGAGCCAACTAACTTCAAGAGGGTACTTACCTACAAACCCCATGCAAGCCTAAACCTAAGGACTTGTTTGCTCTGTGTGAATATGATTTCTTGTATATACACTGGCTTACTTTTGCATACATGTACATAACATCATAACATTATACCATAGCATTTTCAATAACCATTTCAAGGATCTCGAGGGTCTTTTGATGCAGGGTCACGTTGAACCAGACGTCTACCAAAGGGCAAGAGGGTTCCCCTCTAAACAAACACCGTCAAATATGAAGTGCAACAACTTGAATTGAGGGCTATGACCCACTTGACATGGTTAGCTTGATTCTCATGGAAAGACATCCACCGATACAAAGTTCTCCAATCAAAGATGTTGATCAAAGTTCGACCTCTAACATTTTCTTGTGTTTACCCTGAGAGATTCTTGAAAACATGCATCCACATATCATGCATTGCATCATAACAGGTCCTCCTTTTCAGGTTTCCTTATTCTCCTACTGTTTATTTCAGTAGAGATGGCTCTAGAGAGGACTGTCAAAGATATCCAGGATCAAAATGCTCAACTTCAAGAAATGTTCTTGAACCTGTCCCAGGGGCAAGAAGAAGTGAAAGCTCTCCTCACAAGGGGCATGGTCCTAGGGAATTCAAGCAATGTAAGGAATGATCAGTTGGAAGAACTTCAGATTGAGCTGGAAATAATGAAGATCCAGATGATGGGATAACTGGTGGGCCAGATGGCTCTCATCCAGGACTTGGCTCAAAGACAAGAAGAGCTCAGGGTTCTCGTTAACAAACTGCTTCGAGACAACCAAGAGGGGAAAACGTCTAGGGTTGAAGATCAAGTCATCATTCAACCTCCTTTGAGACAAGAATACAAGGGAAAGGCTCCCCAACTTGCTTCAGGGTCACAAGCCCAGCAATAACATTGTCAACGTCAACAGGGTAATTGGCGTAAGAAAAATACGTCTGGAAGACATTTCTCTGAGACTGACATACCATCATCTCTGATACTGAAACGCTTGTTGGAGGTCAATCTGCTTGCTTTAAAGGATCCTATTTGGAAGCCCAATACCTCTACTCCTAGCTATCACCCCGACGCATTTTGTGTATACCACTCCCATAGTCCTGGGCATGACACCGATGACTGTTGGGCTTTGAAAAATAAGATCCAAGACTTGATTGACGAAGGAGTGCTGGAATTCATGCCGGATGGCGAGATGAAAATATTCCGCTAAGGGTTCTCCACCTGAAATGACGAAGCTCGAACTGAGAGACTTTTGTTCCATTTGAATTTTCAAGTTGTAATTTCTTTTGTTATTCAAACAATTATCTGTTGATGACAAACTCTGTTTCATTAATGCATTGCATATGTTTGTCTTGAATTCATCCATTCGTTTTCACTATTCTTAAACTATGCTCTCTACTTTCGTTATGATATTTAACTCTTGATAAAAAGCTACAAGCCTTTAGAGGGAGGATGACGAAACAATACAGTAATCTCATACAACATGCTTTTGAAATGACCTTGCTGACGATGTACATGTGTTTCTTTCAAATCCTAAACACTGGAATTATAAGGAAGATACTCCCTAGTCAACCCCTTCGAGCCAAAGAAGTAGGAGTTTTCTGTTTTAAACACAAATTGAAACCTTTGATTTAAACTTGGGGCAGGGTAGTCTCTCAGTTAATTCAAAAGACGCGCATTGAAGTCGCAAACTCTCAGTTCGTAATACGACGAATGACATCAAAAACATTCCTTTGGAATAAAAAGACAGTGGTGGTTCCTTTATCTCATAGGCAGTCAATCTCTAAAGAGAGAAAAGCCCACTGAGCCAAAACCTATAAAGGAGGCTTAAGAAAGCTGGGGCATCCCGTTGACTGTAATCTCGAAAACAGGAACAGTCAGGCAAAAGTTAGGGATAACGAATCAAAAGAAAGAGGTCATTACCAATCCTCAACAACATGACAAATGTTGCAAAAATGATGACTGCCTTCCCAATAAATTCAACTTGTGTGAACCATCACCAAAATGTCATTCCAAACTCGAATAGAGTTCGACGCACAATTAACTGAGTTTAGGATTGAAGAACATCACGAAGAGCGGGTGGGTACAAATATACTTTGAGCCTTTATCCTTTGTTTCTTAAACCGTGAACCAAGCCACATTACAACCCTTTGAAATTCCTAATTGAAGCATGGGTTAGTTCGAAAGCATACTGTTACAAAAGGTATCCTGACTCCTGTAAGGCTTTGCCCTAAATCTTGTGTTGAATTTGTCTTATAAAAAGTTTTCTGCTAAAAAACGCATTTTTTAAAACTTCGAGACAAGCATAAACTTTGCATTATTTGAATATTGTTGTTTGCACATGGTTATTTGTTTGACAGCGAAGAAATTCACACAAGTGAGCGAAAGCTCTCTCGGTGTATAAAATCACTTCAAGTGGGATGACACTCCCGTTACAAAAATCTCCCATCAACAAAAGGGGATTTGATATTGTCCAGTTAACCTGGGGAAGTCCAATCAAGATTTCAACAAATCTTTCAAAAGTTCAGTGAACCTGGGGCAGTCTAGTCAAGACTCCAACAAATCTTTCACAGTTAACCGATACAGTCCAGATACGCTCCAGACACGGCTGCCATTCTGTCACTTATTCAGATCCCAGTTACAGCTTCAGATACACTCCAGACACGAAAGTCATTCTGCTACTCATACAGATCTCAACTTCAGGTACAGTCCAGATACGCTCCAGACACGATTGCCATTCTGTCACTTATTCAGATCCCAGTTACAGTTTCAGATACACTCCAGACACGGAAGTCATTCTGCTACTCATACAGATCTCAACTTCAGATACAGTCCAGATACGCTCCAGACACGGTTGCCATTCTATCACTTATTCAGATCCCAGTTACAGCTTCAGATACACTCCAGACACAGAAGTCATTCTGCTACTCATACAGATCTCAACTTCAGATACAGTCCAGATATGCTCAAACACGGTTGTCATTCTGTCACTTATTCAGATCCCAGTTACAGTTTCAGATACACTCCAGACACGAAAGTCATTCTGCTACTCATACAGATCTCAACTTCAGATACAGTCCAGATACGCTCCAGACACGGTTGCCATTCTGTCACTTATTCAGATCCCAGTTACAGCTTCAGATACACTGCAGACACGGAAGTCATTCTGCTAATCATACAGATCTCAACTTCTGATACAGTCCAGATACGCTCCAGACACGGTTGTCATTCTGTCACTTATTCAGATCCCAGTTACAGTTTCAGATACACTCCAAACACGGAAGTCATTCTGCTACTCATACAGATCTCAACTTCAGATACAGTCCAGATACGCTCCAGACACGGTTGCCATTCTGTCACTTATTCAGATCCCAGTTACAGCTTCAGATACACTCCAAACACGGAAGTCATTCTGCTACTCATACATATCTCAACTTCAGATACAGTCCAAATACGCTCCAGACACAGTTGTTATTCTGTCACTCATTCAGAATTTATCCTCAGCCTAGAGATTCTCCAAACGAAGATACCTTCCTGCTTCTCACCCTTTCACCTATAGCATACAATTCAACTTCCTGATATTCCCGACAAAATGAAGTTTCTCATTCTTAAAGTGGCATACAACCTAAACTTGAACTTCTTCCAGACAGGAATAAGCTTTTCCCAGAGTCCTGAGTTTTTACTAACCAACAGGATAGCCACTCTGCAACAATATGGCTATTCCCCACAAAATTCTTATTCCCTAAGTAGAATGAAGACTCTCATTCTCAGTTCCTCACAGAGTATTCAGATATTCCCCATTGAAAATATCCTCAAAACAAGAATCCCCAGTAGATTGGCATACAACCCAAACTTCTGATTTCCCCAACAGTGGTCCCAAGACTTCTCATTTTCAACGATCCAAGGATTTACTTTCCCTGGCAGCAGTCAAAGATTTAATTATCCAAGATTTATTTTCCTCCGTAGGACAGCTACTCAGCTTACATGCGCATCCATTCCATTCATATATCATAAACATTGATGAAACACAATTCATTGCATCACACATACCATGCAGCATAACTTGTTGTTTAGCTAACATTTTACCCTTTTCAGGATAAGATTAAAAGGAATTTGTTAACAATTGTACAGATACAGTACGGATACACCCCAGACACGGTGGTCATTCTATTACTCATTCAGAATTTCAAGTCAAAATACAGTACAGATACACCCCAGACACGACGGTCATTCTATTACTCATTCAGACTTCAGCAATCCGATACAGGCTAGATACACCCCAGACACGGCGACCATTCTATCCCTCATTTAGATTCAACTATCAATCTCAAAATACAGATACACTCCAGACACGGCAGTCATTCTGATATTCATTCCAAATTCCAATACAGTTACAGTCTCAGATACACTCCAAACATGGAAGTCATTCTGCTGCTCATACAGACTTCAACTTCTTAAAACAGTTTACGGATTCTCCAAACATGGATGTCAATCTATTGCTTATTCAGACCCCCGGTTCAGAGATGTTCCAAACATGGATACCTTTCTAATACTCACCCATTCACCTACAACAAACATTCTCTAGATGGCATCTTTAAGCCCATCTCCGACAAGATTCTGTCACATCTCCAAATGGCATCTTTAAGCCCATTCCCTCAACTACGCTTTGACGAGTGCAAATTTTTTGGGCACTCTAGTGTCCAATCATCTTTTACCTTTGAGTCGCGAGCGGTAAAACTGCCAATCTAACTCTTCAGGTTCAAGAAGATTGAACAGGGGAAACTGTTGTACCCCAAAATTTGCCCTCCCTTTTTCACAAGAAATCACAGCTTCGGGGTTTTCCTTGACTTTTTAGATTGGCTCAAGAATCGGCCAAACAGACTTTTCTTGTCAGTCTATCCAAAATTAGGGTTTCTTTTGATTCTGTTGAGTTTGGCTCAAGAATTGATCAAGCAGACTTTTCTTTGACGGTAAATCTGGAATTAGGGTTTTTCACTCATTTTTCTCATAAGAACTTGAATCCACAGTATTTCAATTAACTGTTACATTGTTTTACGCTTGTTCAAGATTGTTGTTTGTTTCTCAAAACCTAAACATCTGGGCTAGGAGCTGAGGCTTTTGATTGAAAGTTTGAAGTATTGGTTTGATCAACGAAGTGAAAGGTGTATGGATGTTTGATTGTTTAACTGTACAAAGCATGTGTTTGACTGGAATGACGGGCATATGGTGGTTAATGCAAGGTTATGAGACTGCAACGTTTGTTGATTATTTATTTTATCTGAGTTAAAATTATTGGGATGCATTTTCAATTATTTTAATTCAAGAGATTTAAATAATTAAATAAACAGTGTAAAAGAAAGAATGAAATATCTGACAAAAGATTTTTATTTATTTTAATTGTTGTTACAAGTGTTATTTGGAATACTGTAAATTTATTTACAATATTTACAATGATATTTATTACAATAATTGAAAAGAAAATAAATCTAAAATCTAAGTCTCTTGAAGTCTTCTATCTTCTACTGCTGCTTCCCTTATCTAACTGGTATTTACCTGCAAAGACAGAAAAAGAAGTCAATACAATTAAATTGAAAAGCATTTTCAGACAGATAAATAAAAACTCATCATTAAAGATTGTTGGCCGAAATCAGATTGTTATGGTTTTCATCATATTTTACTCGTCCTCTTTGCAAATCACAAGAAGATTTCTCTTCTTGGTTCACAAAGAGGAAAGTAAAATTATTTTTGCAAACATATAATACAAGGCACAAAGAAGGCACAAGGCTGCATAAAAGTACACCAAGTTGTACAATGTCAAAATGCAATGCCAAACCAAGCTGCACAGTACACAAACTAAGCAAACTAAGTTGCACAAGCTATCAAGAAGCTATCAAGAAAATGTCAACCAAGCTGTCAAAACAGAAAAACTGCATACAAGCTATCAAAGAGACTAATGCAGAAAATCTGGAAGAAAGTACAGAATGCAGAGGAAAACCAAGATGCAAGCAAGCAACTTTGTCAAAACTTTTCATCATTTTTCTGGCCAACCATCTTTTCAGAATTAAAAATATATTAAGCAATTAAATATGCTTTTTATGGAGAGAGAAAGAGAGAAAAGAAAAAAGATTTGTAGTTTTGGCAGGCTTAAGATATATAAAAACAATTCAAAGGAAAATAGCAAAAAAGGGGGGAGTTCAGAACCACAAAAACTGTAAACAGAAGCAAACTGCAAGCTGAAGTAACAAAAACCTTCAGACCTGTATAACCTCAAAAACCTGCCTGTACCAAAACCAGAAACAACAAACCCAAACCTGTTTCAAACTTGCAAGACCACAACCAAGAACTCAGTAGCCTGCCTTCCTTACCAAGCAAGCAAGTCTCAAACCTGCCTGTAACAAACAAGCCGAACTCAAGCCTGCCTGTATCAAAAACAAGCAACCCTGCATCAAAACCCCCAAAAAAAACTCAGACCTGCCTGTATCAAACCAAAGATCCAAGCCTGTCTAAAACTGCACAAGCCTTGAAGCCTGCTTCCTCCAAACCTGCAGAACCTACTCAAAACTGCCTCAAAGGCTCAAGCCTGCATGTACCAGAAGCAAGCCTTCAAGCCTGCACCAAAGCCATTTCAAACTGCATCAACCTGCCTCAAAGAAATAACAAACAACAGAAGCATAAGCCTGCCTATACCAAAACAAGCAAACTCAAACTTGTAACCTGCTAAAATCTCACCAAACAAACACAACAACATAGCCTATCAAAAGAAAAACTGCAATCCAACACAAAAACACTAAACTTGCCTTCAAAGAAAAACAACTCAGAAGCAAGTATTCTCAGAAATTCATCATCAAATACCAAACACTAAATCAACAACAACAATAGCAAAATCTCAGAACTAATTCATCATTGAAAGGCAACAGAAAGGAAGTCAGCAAAAAGCAAGTCTCAAAGTTCATCATCAGAATCAACATAACCAAAGCCAACACAGAAGAACATATCAAAGCCAACATTCAGATAAGAAGAAGAAGAGCATTTTCAAAAGCAAGCATTTTCAGAAGTAGGGTTTTCAGAACGAAGTTCATCACTAAACATTCAAAGAGAAAGATACAAAATACCAGAGCACAGTCATCGTGCTTCTCCCTCTTCCGGCCACCTGAGGATACCGCCGGTCCACCCTCCGTCCATTCCCCAAAGACGAAACCCAAAAGGTATCATTTTCTATTCCCTCAATCTATTGTTGTACCTTATACAAACGTAAACAATCAAAAATCAATAACATGCAAAGAGTAAAAACCTAAAAACCCTAAAACGCGTTAGAACAAAGCAATACCTTTTAATCATCGCCTTGTACAATCACGGGGAGGAGAGATTGGAGGTGGCGTTCTGGTGGCCTAAGGGTTGGAGAGGATATTCAGAAGCTCTGTTTGAGAACGATGAAGAGGCGAAGAAGATGAGAGGAGAGCGGCGCCGTTCACAGAGCAAACCTAATTCTGAAGATAGTTTGTCCAAACCCTAACAAAAATTGTTAAACATCTCAACTTGGCCTGCCCCATAAGCCCCTTAAGCCCATTTACCTTCAACGCCTGCACCCCCCCTTTAGCCTGACCATGTTCTTTTAATTTTGGGCCAAATGCATACAACCCTTAGGCCCATTTACTTTTTTAATTCCATTTGTTTTGCTTTAAAAAACTAATATATTCTCTTTTCACTAATTCTTTTATTTTCTTTTGTTAAATAGAAGAATATACTTTTTATATAAAATTTTCTTAATAATTTTCACTACCTTAAAAAAACAAAAATACATAAATATTAGAATTTATTAAGTTAAATAATTTTCTTTCTTTAAAACTTTTGTTTAATTAATCTTTTATACAAGTTTCTAAAAAACATTAACTAAAATACATAAATAATAGGTTTTTTTATTTAAACAATTCTTTCTTTAAAAAGTTTGTTTATAACATTAACAAAAATACATAAATAATAGAATTTATTGAGTTAAATAATTTTTTCTTTAAAACCCTTTTTGTTTATATAAAACTAACAAAAACACAAAAATAATAATAAGCACTTAACTTTCATTAGGTTAATACTTTATTTAATCATTTGTAAATAACCATATACATGTCACAATATTTTTGTTTCTCTTTGATTCTTATACCTTGTTATACTTTTACATTGAGAATGCGACGATTTGATTTGGTTGTAAATAATATTTGGACACTATTCTGACAAGACTCATCCCCATTTGTAAACATTTGTACCCCCATCCCCGGATACTTATTTGTAATAACTTAGACTTTAAATTCCCGCAATTTATCGCTTTCAATATACTGTATAGTAATTGAGGTTTGTATGCGAAGATCCAAAATCAATCGCTAGATAACCTAATACAAGATAAATGCATGAAAATCAATACACAATTCACACTGGCACCTCTAGGGTAACCTCGCTTGTTGCCTCAGAAAAAGCAATCATGTCCCTCGAATATGAGACACTCTAGCAAATGCCCCTTCGATGAACAAAGATCGTAGTCCCTCGATGACCCTCGATGTTGCCTTCGATAAAACAATCTCGTCCCTTACAAAATTGCTAGAATGTCTCACAAGTTGCCTTCAATGATTGTATACGATGACCCGCGCTTGTCCCGTTTAACATCCTAACGCAAGGTTGTTCACCAAATACAATGGTGAAACAACACTGTTAAAAGGGTTAAAACATAAGAAAAATCTTTGAGTAAAATAGGGTAGACAAACTTTTAGTTACTTGATCAAAAATCTTGCAAAACATCCTTGCCATTTTTTTCAAACACACATCACAACACAAATTCAAAACAACTTTCAAAATATTGAATTATCTTTTCAAAAAGACACACACCTTTGTATATATTCAAACAAGAATCATTATAAAGGTTGCCTAGACAAGGCATCTTTTTCAAAACATTTTCAAAACCACACACGCAAAGCACCATTTCAAACAATTGAAAAACAAAGGCAAGTGATCTAAAATAAGTAACTAAGAGCCCATGGATAACCATGGATATAAAGGGTGCTAATACCTTCCCTTTTTATAATCTACCCCCCGAACCCACGAAAACATCTCAAAGGTCTTTCCTGTGCTTTTTGACCTTTCCTTAGGATAAAATAAAAAGTCGATGGCGACTCTTGCTAAACCAAACAAGTGCAAAAACAAACGCAAATCCCAAGTCAGTTCTACCACCGTATCACAATAGAAAACATGTTTGTACACCAAGAACATATACTTTAAATGAGAAAGAATTAATAGCATCAAGTCACTATAAGCATATAAATTGACACATATTATAGTTATCAATTGAAATTTTTGGAAGTGAACATTCATGAAATATATCATATATTGAGCATATCAAGCATTTGGAACATAAACAACATTTGTATTTAAAAGAGCTTACTTTCAAGGAGAAAAAAGGAACGAAATTACCTCATAGATAAATGGAACAGAGGATGTACTTGCATATATAGTATGAAACTCTCAAATGAAAGTTAGAGTAATTTATATAAAGTGCATGCAAAAAATGTACTTAGGCAACATTTGAGATATCAAGAATCCTCAATTCCCTTCGAATGTTGACAAATGGTTCGGTTGCAAGAGGTTTTGTAAAGATATCTGCAAGTTGATTTTTACTATCAACATGCTCAAATACAACATACCCTTTTTCAACATGGTCACGTAGGAAGTGGTGATGTATCTCAATATGCTTAGTGCGAGAACGTAACACCAAATTTTTGGTTAGGTTAATCCCACTAGTCTTGTTGCACATGATAAGAATATGTGAAAGTTTAACATCAAGTCAAGTAATTGTTATTTGAGCCACAAAATTTGAGTATAACAATTACGGGTTGCAACGTATTCCATATCGGTCGTTGACAAAGAAACAAAAACTTGTTTCTTACTATACCAACTAAAGAATTTGAAAATATGTGACAAGTTCCACTAGTACTTTTCCTATCCCACTTGCAACCGACAAAGTCAAAATTGAAATAACCAACTAACCATAATCGCTTCCTTAGGAAAACCAAAGCCTATACTTAGATGTACTATGAAGGTATCTAAGGATGCGCTTAATCGCTTTTAAATGTGATTCCTTAGGAGCTGATTGATATTGGGCGTACATACAAACACTAAACATAATGTCAGACCTAGATGCAGTAAGATATAGAAGAGATCCAATCATACCTCTATATTTATTCACATTCACATCTTTACCATTTACATCTTTATCCAAGTTACAATTTTTTAGAATTAGAGTGTCAATTAATTTAACCTTATTCATTATGAATCATTTTAGTAATTCGTGACAATACTTTGTTTGACACACAAACATTCCTTCATTGAGTTTCTTGATTTGGAGTCCGAGAAAGTAATTCAATTCCCCCATTAGACTCATCTCAAATTCCTCATGTGTAAGCTTAGAATTTTTTTTTACCAAATGCATGTTAGTAGAACCAAATATGATATCGTCAAAATAAAATTTGAAATAGAAGTATGAGCTTGCCTTGATGTTTAATGAAACTTAACATGCTTGTGCACACATACATGATCATAAATAATAAACAAAAAGAATACATGAGAATATAGTATGTGAGTGACCAATTTTAACACAAGTGTCTACCTGTATAGGTGATGAGTAGACACATTCGACTTATGTGTCAACATATACTGAATCAAAAATAAGAAAATTCTGAAAATTAAGTGATGAGTCAACACATTCGACACATGTATCGACACATACTGAACAAAAATTCAAAAATCTGAAATTTTAAAATATGAGTCAACCTATACGTATTATGTGTCGACACATGAAGCACACAAAATGAATAAAAAAGTCTTGGGTAGGTTTTGGTTGACACGAATTGACTCATGCATGAATGTTTATGAAATACACATGTAAATGAACCTTCTTTCATGATTTTTACACCAATAAACATGCATACACATATATGAAAACATAAAATAAGAGCAACATATAATGCATATGAGAGTAGTATAATGAGGTCATTATAAGCGTATAAATTGAAAACATGCCATGTTTATCAAATAAGATATTTGGAAATGAACACTCATAACATATATCATACACCAAGTATATCATGTACCATTGAAATATAAACAATTAAAAGAAAATACTTACTTATAAAGGGAACATTGAAACGATATTACCTCACCACACATAGAGGATGCACTAGCATTTCATAAGAAACTCTCAAAAAAATGTTAAAACAAATGCAAATAGTGCCATAAGATCTTTAGACATTCACGTTCTTACCACTTTTCTCTTTGTTATAGTACCTAGTAGTATAATTTGTAATGCATCCAAGAAATTTATTTATTTGATGATCATCCATGTTTGCCTGGACTTTCATCTTTGTCCTTTTCATGATTGTTACATTACTTCTCCTAATGTTTCACCAATTTGGGTTGAGCAATTCCTTCTTCAGTGTCATTGAGTATGTCTCTTAAAGATACATCTACATCATGAAACGAAATACCTTCTCCTATAATTCTTGGATAATATGCATTAGAAATAATCCATATATCTTTTACCAATTAACGAACACTAGTTATTGTCTTCCTAGGTCACAAATCTTTTGTACATTGCCACAAAGTCAATTAAATAGAGAGATGTCATCTATCATATGTTTCGAGCTACCATAATTGAGAACCCATATTCTCTTCATAGAGCCAAGACATTTTTCCTGCAAGATCAACAAGAAATGTTACGTACCCAATCTTCATTGGGTCCTTGAGGGTTAGTGAAAACATGGTTGCATTTAGGCAACCATTGAAAACACCTTTAGGAACAAAAAATACTCCTAAATTTGCATTTTTCAATAGTATGATCTTTCTTGCAACAATAGTGACAAGCCAAATTATGAAGAGTGTTTTACACTGTTCTTCTAATGTACCTATTATACCTTTTCACAAACAACCTCATTTCTTCATAATTTGAATTATTATCGTCACTAATATCACTATCACTTTTCTCATTTGTTAAAGACCTTGAACTAGAAGCCTTTAGACCAATAGACTTATTTTCTACCTCCTTATACATGCCTTTCTCCTTCTGTAACTTCTTCTTATGCTTTTTTCTCATGTTTATCCAAGCAAGTGAGTTTTTTCTCATGTTCTTCAAGCTTACCAAACAATGTAGTGAGGTCTAGTGTTGTAAGATCATTAGCTTCCTTGATCGCGGTGACCTTTGGTTGTAAATTCCTAGTAAGACATCTTGTTATACGGTGGGAGAGAACTGACTGTTTTTGGAATGCTGGTTTGCATTTTGCGTTTGTTTTCGCAAAATGTCGCGGTAAGTAAGAGTCGCCACCGAATTTTATTTTATCCAACAAGGAAAAGAAAAAAGCACAGAAAAATTCCTTTTTCGAGATGTTTCTCGGGTCCGGGGGGTAGATTATAGAAAGGGAAGGTGTTAGCACCCTTTCTATCCGTGGTTATCCACGGGCTCTTAGGTACTTGCTCAAGGTGTTTTCAAAATTTGCTTTTCTTTGTGTTTGTGGGTTTGAAAGAAGTTTTTGTTTGAAAGGTGTAAGTGCGAAAAGTTTTGTTTTGTTTTGAAGGAGCAAGTACTTAAGAACCATCAACCTACTCGAAAAAGGAATCAATATGTGCTAATGTCCTTTAGACAATGCTATCCCACTATTGATGAGTAGTTAGCATCATCGTTGGAGTTTTAAGGGTCAATTCGATTAAGGGACGTGTGGTCACTAAAGCAATGTTAGGACGCCTTAGCGGTAACCCTAATGTCTTAGATCATTTTTCCGAGGCAACCGTTTCGAGGCAACTATGATCTTTGGACAAGAGGGCTACCTCTAAAACTTCCTATACTCAATGACCACGTTCGAAGGCAACCAAGCAAGGTGTACCCTAAGAGTGCGCATGTGCGAGTGTGTCATTTCGGTTAATTTTATCTTTGTACATGTCATGGGTTATCTATGTTGATTGTAGGTTAAAACATTGGATCTTGTCATGCATTCCCTATTACCAAACATCTAACAGTTTATAAGTTGCGGAATTTAAATTGCGGAAATTAAATCTAACTATTACAAGGCGTCGGGTATTTACATCGCCAAAAAACAACCCTTGAAATTAAAATGCGGAAAATAAAATAAAGCGATAAAATAATTTAAGGTTCTATTAAAACTATTACATTCCGGGAAACAATTACATCAATATGGTAAAATGGATAGCGTGCGGAAAATTAAATCGAATGCGGGTTTTTTAGGGTTTTGACCCTTTTGTTTATTAAAGGAAAGATTTTTTGTTATTTTTTGAGTTAAAAGGAAATAAACTAAGTTAATTAAATAAATTAATTAATTAATTGAAAAAAGGTATTTTTGGATATTTGGATATTTAAAGAAATAAAATAAATTTGATCAAAGTTAGTAAAAACTAATTATCTACATTAATTTTAATTATTGCAAAAATATTAAAAGTTAATTCCTAATTAGACTAAATTAATTAAGTTAATATTTATTTACAAAAATAAAGTGCTGAATTTAATGTTAATAAATAAAATATATTTTTTTTGGTTTTTTGATTTTATTAAGAAAAAATGTCATTGGTTAGTTATTAAAAATTAAAACAAAACAATTAATTAAAAGAAATAATAAAAAGAAAATAATGAGAGTTAGGAATATATGGGCCTGATTTTGGGAGGTTTGGATAGCAACTTATGGCCCAATCAATCCATTGGCCTGGTTGACTATTCTGTTTCCACGCATGCACATTGACTTGGGTGTATGGTGGACTTTCATCCTTGACCACCAGATCTGGCCTGGGGCCATCTGGCGCTTGGAGATCTGAGGGCGTATCATGTACTGCGCGCTGGAGTTCACACCAAATGACCTATTGAAAAATAATGCAAAGAAATATAGTGGACCTGGGATTCGAACCCAGGTCCTGTTAGTTACCAAGCACACGCCTTGCCACTGAGTCAATGCCTTCTAATTGTTAGTATAATAGATAATGAATATTATATGGAAAAACACGTAAATGCCAGAAAATATAAAAAAAATAAGCGCGAAATTATGAATGGTCCAATGGGGAGGGGGCACGTATTCATCTTCTTCGCCCAGCCCTGGTTATTTACCTGCGTATTTTTATCCGCAGCTA
Organism: Vicia faba; assembly: GCA_948472305.1. NCBI lineage: Eukaryota > Viridiplantae > Streptophyta > Magnoliopsida > Fabales > Fabaceae > Vicia > Vicia faba. Next base: position 16,228 of record CATIWC010002914.1, on the reverse strand, counting down.
AATCCATAGGTTCATCCTAAAACGAGTTCTAGACCTTGGAAATTGATTCCAAGACCATAGCCATGTTCGTCTTCCTCTCCTGATTTCATCCATGTCCATTAATAGGGCTGATTTTACCTGGAAAAGAAAAGCCCAAAAATACAAACCAAGAACCCTAGATCCGGGTATGGCGCTATAGGTCATATAAACACAATTGGTTAATGCATAAAGCTTCTAAATGGAACGATAAGCATGAATATGTAAAGCTTTTGCCAAAAAGTGCAAGAATATGAGGATACGATTTCAACTGAAAAGTGATTTTCAGAGAAGCTTACAGCGCGATTAAGAGGGTGAAAGAGCTTGCTTTTGATTGCCTCTCACTCAGTGGATGTCCAGCAAGAGAATAGTGTTGAGATTTTGCGTTGAAAGCACCTCTAAGACGAATTTCAGTTTCAAGCTTTTTTGCAATTTTTTCAAGTTTTATTTTGGTGATTCTGCAGCTTCCAGGTCCTTAAACTCGTGCCTTTGGTTTGTATATGTAACATGGAGTGAATTAGGTCAAGTTTTTTGGGCTGAATCCTTATGCATTGATGTTTGGAGATATGATTTGATTCTCCATTGAAAAGCTTCCAAATTTGCCAAAAATCAATCTTTTTGTTCATGATATGGTGAGATATGAGTTTGATCATGTCCATTATGACAATTAAGGCCTATATCAATCAAAAAGATTCCAAGTGATCAATATTTGGATTTTATTTGGATTTAAATTGATTTAAAATGAATTAATTCAATAAAAATCAAATAAAATAGAAAAATTAATAAATGGACACAAGACTGAAGATAGGAGACGTGTGTAGTGTGACAAGATCAAATCAAGTGGAAAAAAGTGGGACCATTTGACAAAATTTGAAGTTTTGGGGATAGTTGACTTTTGGCAATTTTGCAAAAATGCCCAACTTCAACAATGCATAACTTCTTCAATTTTGAACTTTTGGAGGTGTTATTGGACTTTTTCGAAAGCTTTATATGTCCTATAACCAACCCTTTTGGTCTCATCTAATTTTTATATTCCATGCTCAAGTTATAAGCTTTGGAAAAAAGGTGTTTTTGTTGACTTTAAAAAATGACCTATAATGTCCAAATTTGTAACTTTTTATGAGTGCATTTATTGATCTTGGGGTGTGAAGATGGATTGTAGTAAATTTCATCCTCTTCAAAATGAGCTTTGGATGGGTCATTTATCATAAAGTATGAGAAAATTATGCTTGGTCAAAGTTGAGTTTACTTTTCCTACAAAACCCTAATTTAGCAACTTTTGAATCTTGATGAATCTTGAGTAATACTTGATGAATCATGATCAAACCTTGATCAAATGATGAAATATCCTTCAAAATGAGAATGTTGACAAAAAAATCTTGAGGTTTGACTGTATTTGGGTCACAGTTGACTTTTTCCCTAGCACAGTCGATTTTCTGACCTTTTGAGCAATTGACTGACCAAACTTCCTCTACAAGGCTTGAAATTTGACATGGATGAACTTGAGAACATATTAGGACATTGGAGATCACTTGAGGTCATTTGGATGCAAGGACCTTGATGCAACACAAAACCCTAATTTTGAATTGTCTGCCTTAGGAGATAGCTTGAGTGTCTAACTCTTGAGCAATCTTGAGCCACTTGGAGACTTTTCTTGCAATGTTTTGAGAAATATGGAAGTGAAAATTTTGGGGTACAACATTTGCCCCTGTTCAATCTTTTTAGACCTGAGGATATAGATTGGCTTTCGGGCCTTTCGTGATCTGAAGGTGGAAGATGATTGAACACTAGAGTGCCCAGAAATTTGCACTCGCATGAAGTGGTATCAGCCTGGTGATGTCGGGAATGGGCTTACAAATGCCATTTGGAGACTGTTGATAGGTGATCTGAACTTCGATTGGAATAGGAATCAGGGAGATCTTATCGTCAATCTGACTGAAACAGAGAAGGTCCTGGATTAACTTCGACTGGATCGACATCAGAAAAATCTTTAGGAATCGATTTAACTGGACCAGAGGAGGTCTCAGATTAACTTTGACTGGATCGACATCATAAAAATCTTTAGGAATCGATTCAACTGGACCAGACAAGGTCTAATAACTTCAACTGGATCGGCATCAGAAAAAATATTTAGGAATCGATTTAACTGGACCAGAGGAGGTTTTGACTGGATCAGCATCAGAAAAATCTTTAGGAATCGATTTAACTGGACCAGACACGATCTTGGAATAACTTCAACTGGATCGGCATCAGAAAAATCTTTAGGAATCGATTTAACTGGACCAGAGGAGGTCTCAGATTAACTTTGATTGGATCAGCATCAGAAAAATCTTTAGGAATTGATTCGACTGGACCAGACAAGGTCTAATAACTTCAACTGGATCGACATCATAAAAATATTTAGGAATCGATTTAACTGGACCAGAGGAGGTTTTGACTGGATCGACATCAGAAAAATCTTTAGGAATCGATTTAATTGGACCAGACAAGGTCTTGGAATAACTTCAACTGGATCGGCATCAGAAAAATCTTTAGGAATCGATTTAACTGGACCAGACACGGTCTTGGAATAACTTCAACTGGATCGGCATCAGAAAAATCTTTAGGAATCGATTTAATTGGACCAAAGGAGGTCTCAGATTAGCTTTGACTGGATCGGCATCAAAAAAATCTTTAGGAATCGATTCGACTGGACCAGACAAGGTCTAATAACTTCAACTGGATCGGCATCAGAAAAATCTTTAGGAATCGATTTAACTGGACCAGAGGAGGTTTTGACTGGATCGGCATCAGAAAAATCTTTAGGAATCGATTTAACTGGACCAGACAAGGTCTTGGAATAACTTCAATTGGATCGGCATCAGAAAAATCTTTAGGAATCGATTTAACTGGACCAGAGGAGGTTTTGGAATAACTTCAACTGGATCAGCATCAGAAAAATCTTTAGGAATCGATTTAACTGGACCAGAGGAGGTCTCGGATTAACTTTGACTGGATCGACATCAGAAAAATCTTTAGGAATCGATTCGACTGGACCAGACAAGGTATAATAACTTACACTGGATCGGCATCAGAAAAATCTTTAGGAATCGATTTAATTGGACCAGAGGAGGTTTTGACTGGATCGGCATCAGAAAAATCTTTAGGAATCGATTTAACTAGACCAGACAAGGTCTTGGAATAACTTCAACTGGATCGGCATCAGAGAAATCTTTAGGAATCGATTTAACTGAACCAGAGGAGGTCTCGGATTAACTTTGACTGGATCGGCATCAAAAAAATCTTTAGGAATCGATTTAACTGGACCAGACCAAAGTCTTTGACATAGCTGGGAACTTAACTGCATCTTTCTTGAAAGGTAAAGGTCAGTCATATGCAATGCATGATATGGATCAAGCAATGATGTTCTCAAAATAAATGAGATTGTGTGGTATGATGCGTATATGCATGTATTATGATGTATGAAAATGTAATGTTTTAGTTGGGGAAAATAAATCCCGGATAGCTGTTGGAGAATAGAGTTAAATTCTTCGCTTCCGCTGGGGATGGTGAACGAAGGTGATTGTGAGAATAGACCTGCAGGAGAAGATAAATCCGTTGGGGAATAAACTGATGAGGAGATTACTCTGGGGAAGAGATGCTCTGCTGAGGCTTCCATTGATAAACTCTACTGGGGATGGGTTACCGTTGCTGGTGATACCGAATCTGTTGAGGATTGAATTTCTGTTTGTGAAAGGAAAGAACTCCGCTGGGGATGATCTTTCAGTTGCAACTTGCTGGGGATAATCCTTTAGACTCTTGTGGGGATAATCCTCTGAATTCTGTTGGGAATGATCCTTTGAACTTGGATGGGGAGATTTATTTTGTACTCCGCTGGGGGTAAACTTCCAGAGTCTACTGGGGATGATGTTTCAACTCTGTTGGGGAAGCTTTTTAGACTGCGTTGGGAAAATATTGACCCCACTGGGGGTATCTTGTAATCTGCCGGGGAATATTCTTATACTCCATTGGGGAATATTAAGACTGTCGGGGATATCAAGCCTTTCTAGTGCTAATGGTAGATCAATTCTGCTTGGGGAGAGTATTGCTGATTTGTTCATAGTTGCAAGTCTCAGCTGGGGAGAGCTACTATTACTGTCTTACTCTGCGGGGAGTGAAAGTATCTTAGCTATATTCTTCAGATGAATTTACCCTGTACCTGGTGGACAAAGCAACTACACAGCTTGGACACTTCTTATTGCCCTTGTTTCTGATACTACCAGTAATTCATCTTTTGTTTCGCATGTAAATATTTATGAGCAGCAATTAATGTCAAATGCATATATAAAAAATGAACATTGGACGTTCTTTGCAAAACAAAACAGATAAAGGAAAAACAGTTTGAAATTTGTCTGAAAATGAAATTGTATTGATTTTGAAGTTTGGCCTGTAAATATGCGTTTTTTGTATAAGAGGCTGACGTCCTAGTAAGAGAGCGTCGTCGAACAAATAAAATTTATACAATTTGTGAAAAGAAAACAAAACAGCTATGTGAATAATCCCACTGGGTTCCAACTCTGTTATTGCCCTTATGTCTTCGAGCATCTCATCACTCTGCTGCTTGGTCGAAGGTGGATCAGATTGATTAATGTTGTCCGAGCTTGATAGTTGATACCGGAGTCTGGATACAAGGTGATCCAATGAGACATAGTGTTACGCTTTGATCCCTAATTTTGCCTGGACCGCCCTTTCGGGTTTTCAGTCCACCGGGATACCCTTTTTTGCCCAAGCCTCCTTTTCAGGTTTTCGACTTGCCGGGTGTACAGTTTTTATTCATTTTCATCCCTTATTTTTGCCCGAACCCTTTTGGTTCGTCGGGAAGCCCTTATTTTTGCCTAGGCCAGTCAACCGAGTGGGTCTTTGATTATGCATAGTATCTTTTCACTATGTCTGCATTGACGGGGTGAGGAAGGTCGTCACCATCCATGGTGGTTAGAATCATAGCTCCTCCTGAGAAAATGTTCTTAACCACAAATGGCCCTTCGTAAGTAGGGGTCCATTTGCCCCTGGGATCACCTTGAGGTAGAATAATGCGCTTGATTACCAGATCCCCAACATGATACTCTTGTCGTCTAACTTTCTTATTAAATGCCTTGATCATCTATTTTTTATACGTCTGACCATGACAAATAGCAGTAAGTTTCTTTTCGTTGATTAGGTTTAGCTGATCAAGTCGGGTCTGAATCCAGTCATCTTCGCTCAGGCCTGCATCCTTCATGATTCGGAGAGAGGGTATCTGAACTTCAATAGGCAAGACTGCCTCCATGCCATATACCAAGGAATAGGGTGTTGCCCCTGTTGACGTCCGCGCTGAGGTACGGTATCCATGAAGAGCGAATGGTAACATCTCCTGCCAGTCTTTGTATGTCACTGTCATCTTCTGCACAATCTTAATGTTCTTATTAGCTGCTTCGACAACCCCATTCATCTTCGGCCGGTAGGGAGAAGAGTTGTGATGCCGTATCTTGAATTGCTCGCAGAGCTCAGTGATCATCTTGTTGTTGAGATTTGTACCATTGTCCGTAATGATCCTCTCCGATACACCGTATCGATAGATCAGATTGTGCCGAATGAACCGTGCCACGACGTTCTTGGTTACAGTAGCGAAGGAAGCTGCTTCAACCCACTTTGTAAAGTAATCAATCGCTACCAGGATGAAACGATGCCCGTTAGACGCCGTAGGTCTGATTTCGCCGATCATATCAATGCCCCACATTGCAAAAGGCCAAGGTGCTATCAAGACGTTCAGAGGGACTTGAGGTATGTGCACCTTATCAGCATAGACTTGGCACTTGTGACATGTCCGAGAATGCTGATAATAGTCGGCTTCCATTGTGGACCAATAATATCCTGCCCGAAGGATTTTCTTTGCCATGGTGTGTCCACTGGAATGAGTTCCGAAAGTACCTTCATGTAAATCCGCCATGATCCTTTCTGCTTCATTCTTATCCACACAGCGCAGTTAGGTCGAATCATAGTTACGCTTGTAGAGAATGTTATTGCTGATGAAGAACTTCGCCGCGAACCTCCTCAGAAACTTTTTGTCATTAACAGATGCACCCTCGGGGTACTCCTGAGCTTCAAGATACCTCTTCACCTCATGAAACCAGGGTTTATCTGCTACCTCTTCAGTCTCAATGTCACAGCAATGTGCAGGTTCGTCCAACCTTTCAATAATGATCCGGGGAGCCTCATTGTCCCAATTGACTTTGAACATAGAAGACATCGTAGCTAACGTGTCCGCCAACTGATTCTCCTCTCTAGGGAAGTGTTCAAAGGTTATCTCCTCAAAGTGGGGAAGCAAAGTCAACATATACTCCTTGTAAGTAATAAGATTTGGGTGTTTCGTATCCCATTCGCCTTTGATCTGACTGATCACGAGAGCAGAATCTCCGAAGACACTTAGAAACTTAATCCTTAGGTCAATTGCTGCTCGAAGACCCATGATGCACGCTTCATACTCCGCCATATTGTTGGTGCAGTTGAAACATAGTCGGGCGGTAAACGGAGTATGAGAGCCTTTAGGAGATATGATCACGGCGCCAATTCCATTACCCAAAGCGTTTGAAGCTCCATCAAAGTACATAGACCATCAGGATCCTTCCTTAGGTCCTTCATCCGGTCCAGGTGTTTCACAATCAGTTACCAACATGATATTCTCGTCCGGAAATTCAAAGTTCATAGACTGGTAATCATCCACTGCCTGATGTGCCAAATGGTCTGCCAACACACTTCCTTTGATTTCCTTTTGGGTTGTATATTGAATGTCATACTCAATCAAGATCATCTGCCATATTGCTATTCTTCTGGACAAGGCAGGCTTCTCGAAGATATACTTGATTGGATCCATCTTTGATATCAACAGAGTAGTGTGAGTCAACATATACTGTCTCAGCCGGCGAGCAGCCCATGCCAAAGTGCAGCAAGTTTTCTCGAGCAGTGAGTATCGAGTCTCACAGTCGGTAAACTTTTTTCTATGGTAATAAATAGCATGCTCTTTTTGGCCATACTCGTCATGCTGACCCAGCACACACCCCATTGAGTTGTCGAGTACTGTCAAGTATAAGATCAGAGGTCTCCCTTCAACTGGAGGCATCAGAATGGGTGGCTCTTGGAGATACTCTTTGATCCTTTCGAAAGTGGTATGGCATTCATCGTTCCAACGTACTACTTGATTTTTTTTCAGCAGCTTGAAGATTGGCTCACAAGTAGCAGTCAGGTGCAAGATGAATCAGGCAATGTAGCTTAGACGTCCCAGAAAGCCTCTGACTTCTTTCTCTGTTCTGGGAGCTGGCATCTCCTGTATGGCCTTCGCCTTGGCCGGGTCCACTTGAATACCTTTATCGCTTATGATGAAACCCAGTAGTTTACCAGATCTCACCCTGAAGGTGTACTTGTTTGGGTTTAACCTCAGCTTTTACAACTTCAACCTGTCAAACAGCTTCTGCAGATGGTCAAGGTGTTCCTCCTCAGTTTGGGATCTCGCAATCATGTCTTTGACGTATACCTCAATCTTATGATGGATCATATCATGAAACAAAGCAACCATGGCACGCTGATACGTTGCCCCAACATTTTTCAATCCAAAGGGCATGACCTTGTAGAAAAAGGTACCCCACTGAGTAACAAAGGTCATCTTCTCCATGTCTTCGGGAGCCATTTTAATCTGATTATAATCGGAGAAACCATCCATAAAGGAGAAGACTTTATGCTGAGCGGTGTTGTCAACCAGAACGTCGATATGAGGTAGAGGGAAATCATCCTTGGGGCTTGCCCTGTTCAAATCCCTGTAGTCAACACACATTCGGACCTTACCATCCTTCTTCGGCACGGGAACCACATTGGCCACCCACTAAGGGTAAGAAGTGACTGCTAGAAAACCGGCGTCAAACTGCTTCATAACTTCAGCCTTGATTTTCTCAGACATCTCTGGGCGCATTCGGCGGACCTTCTGTTTCACTGGAGGACAGTGTTCCTTGGTAGGCAGGCGATGAACCACAATATCGGTATCTAACCCAAACATATCTTCGTAAGACCAGGCAAAGATCTCAACATAGCCACGCAGCATCTGAACCAGCCGTTGCTTCACACTGAGCTCCAGATTTGCACCGATCTTGACCTCTTTCTTGTCTATATCCGTACCCAGGTTTACTGATTCCACCGGCTCTTCATGTGGCTGAATAACCCTCTCTTCCTGAAGTAGCAATCTTGCAAGTTCACCAGGCACTTTGCAATCATCTTCACCTTCGTCTTCGGCTAAGTTGATCGGATTTTCGAAGTCATAACCGGCAGTAGCAGAGTCGTTACCAGTGAGATCCAGAGTGGATATAAACATGTATATGTGAGTGTGTGTGTAAAATAGCTGTTTTGCAACATATAACAAAGAAAAACAAGGAGCGCAAAATTTGAAATGCAAGAAACGTACAATGCTTTTATTAAGGATATATGAAGATGACACACATAAAGCCCTCACAAATGAAGCCACGGTGCCCCAGGTAAGACACCAGGCCATAAAGTTTCAAACATTGTCTGTTACATATTCAAAACAAAAAGTTTCATTACTTGGCGATAACAGAAACGGGCATAGAATCCTTCGCTGTCCAGTTGCTTAATCCTCCATTGGAAGTCAGGTAGATCCAACTGTCAATATCAAACTCTTCATCATCGTCGTCCCCGATAGCATTCACCCCTGCATCCTGTTTAGGCTTTTCTGGTGCTCCAAACTCGATCTCCTTGGCATCAATCAAGTCCTGTACCTTATTCTTCAAGACCCAACAATCATCTGTATTATGCCCCGGGCTATCAGAGTGATAAGCACAACGGGCATTAGGGTTATACTTCGGTGATGTTGTATTTGGATTCTTCGGGGCTTCCCTTGGAATCACCAGATTAGTTTTCAGTAACTGTGGAAGAATCTGAGATAAGGTCATGTTGAGACGGGTGAATTGCCTTCGAGGTCTCTCGTCCTTTTGTTGATGGTTGTGCTGAGGAGCACCAGCAGGTCTTGAAATAACAACTGCATTAACAGCTTGGCGGTGTTCAGGTCTATTCTGTCTTTTCGAACTGTAGACAGCACTAGACTCTTTCTTAAATGGCTTCTTCTCGGTGCTTGATGAGGCACCCTTATGTATTTTACCAGCCTTAATACCAGCCTCAATCCTTTCACCGGTCATGATAAGCTCTGTAAACCCAGTCGAAGAGCTCCCAATTAGATGGTTGAAAAATGGACCAGACAAGGTCCCCAAGAACATATCCACAAGCTCTTGATCAGCCAAGGATGGTTGCACTCTTCCGGCGAGGTCCCTCCACTTCTGAGCATAATCTTTGAAACCTTCACCCATTCTTATTGACATACCCTGGAGTTAGGTACGCGTGGCAGCGAGGTCGGAGTTGCACTGGTACTGCCTGTAGAAAGCAGTAGCCAAATCTTCCCAACTACGGATACTGGCTCCATCTAACTGATAAAACCACTCAAGCTGATTCCCTGAGAGACTGTCTTGAAAGAAGTGGATCCATAGGTTCTTATCAACAATGTACGGCTGAATCTTCCGTACATATGACCGGAGGTGCAGCTTCGGACAAGAAACTCCGTCATACTTAGCAAAAGCTAGTGCTTTGAATTTGTGGGGAATTACCACCCCAGATGATAGACCTAGATCACCAAAGTCCAGACCAGGCACTTTCTGAACTTCCATCGCACTCAACCGGTCTTCCAGTTGTTTGTATCTATCCTCGGCAGGAGGATACTGGTCTTCGTCGAAGTCCGTCTCGTTGTCGGAGACCACAGGGCTAGGAGCCCTCCTTTCTTCCTAACTATCTTTCCCTCCAGGTGAGTTGGTTAAATCAACTTCATTCTGTAGCCTGTTTCCAAACCTATGACATGTGTTAAACATGATTGTCCTCTTCTTCTTCTTCTTCTTCTCTTTCAGAATCAGGGTCTTCAGATCTTGCTGACCCTTAGCTAGATTCATGAACAGCTCTTGGAATTGGGCATTCTGGGCCTGGAGGGCCTTGATGGCTTGCTCAGTTGAAGGTTCAGCAGACATGATGAGTGAAATAAACAGCGAAGAAGATAAGAGACCTGTAATGGGTACCTGTTATGAAGTGCATGGGATGCAATGTGTATGATATGATTTCAAAGACAATCGAGAGATTCAAATTTGTAAACCAGAAAGGAAACACACTTTATTAGATAAACTCTAGAATTCAAATTGTTCAAATGATGCCATTAAGGCGTTACATGAAAGGAAATACTGAAAAGTAAATAAAACTGGAAAGGGAATAAACAAAGGACAATCAGTGCTCCCATGGTCTCTTCTTGTTGGTGCGGACATAGTAATTAAGAATTCGCTCGTTCTCCAGCTGCCTAGTCAACTTCTAGATCTTCTGCTCTTGCTCGTTAAACTTCTCTCGGTAGGAATCCCGTTCTTCTCTCAGCTGCATCCAAGACCTTTTCAATGCCCCAATGTCAGTGGGCATATGAGGATGGAGGATAGTTGGCAGAACCCCTTCTTCATTAGCAACTTCAACAATGATAGGCCAGACAGCTTTATAAGGCATACCCAGCTTTTGGGCACGGATACTGACCCATCTGAGATATGGCTCCATCGGAAGTGAAGTCTTTGGGCCCAGCTCGTGTGGATCAGATTGGTGAACTCTATCCCAAGCCCTTATGAATCTGCAACGTTTCTCGTCGCTATCCCCTTGAAAATCAAAGATGATGCTAGACATTAACATCTCATAAGGTCCTTCTTTTCTGGCTCGCCCAAACTGACGTAAGGCCAAGCATGGATTGTAAGAAATTTCCCCACAGGTTCCTATCAGTGGAACATTGGGGTATTCCCCACATCGATCAATAATAGCCACCTCGTCCATACCCTTGAGAGTCCAGATGATGTCATTATGTGAGAGAGACATAACCCTATAGGCCCAGCCCATGCCTTCTTTGTTCTTCAGCACTGACTTGGGAAGGTGCGAAATAAACCACTTCGCCAATAAGGGATCACACCATATCAAGGTTCTCCGCTTTCGGGCAGTACGAGCATAGAGCTGATGAAGGATGTCACCCAAGAGAGTGGGTACAGGATTACAAGAGATGAAGATTTTCACCACATTCACATCAACAGAGGAGTCAGGATTCGGAAACAATACCAAGCCATATATCAAAAGAGCCAGAATATCCTCGAATGCCTTGAAGTCTAGACTATCCCAGAAATAGTTAGCCTTACCAACCAAGAACTTAGTCAGAAAACCCTTTGCTCCACTTCTAGTCTCCCAATTAGCCATTACCTCATCTTTGGTCATATGAAGGGCTGCAACAATCTCTTCGGGCCTAAGGATCTTCTCCCAACCAGTAAACGGGGTCTGCTCCAGAACAGAGATACCGAGCATCTCAGAGAACTCTTCTAGGGCGGGAACCAGCTGATAGTCCTGGAAAGTAAAGCAATGGTATAACGGATCATAGAACTGGACTAGGACACTCATCATCTGCTCATCCAATTTGGAAGTGACCAAACTGAGAAGGTAACCATGCCTCCTGATGAAGGAAGTAGTGTCAGGCATCTTTGCAATCAACTCTTTAAGCAAGGTGGGAACCTGGACAAAGTTGATCTGGATGGTATTCCTACGCATGGGCATCATGATGACCTACAAAATAGAACAAAGATGAATCCCTCCTGTCTTTGAAATAGGTTAGTCCAAATGCAAGATGTATGCAATGTTATGATGTCATGATGTCATGATGGAAAGCACATCATAAGTATCCATAAATAGCAAACATGGTAAAGGCACACAAGTCACACAGAGAGCCCTTAGATTTCTAGCTGACAAGGAGCTTAGGTACTACCCTCTTTCAGTTCAGTTGGTTTAAACCTATCCTAAAAATAGTAACCGGGTTCTAGAGGATCTCAATATCACTGACTACCCTCAATCGGTCATAATTCCAATTTAGCAACCTTTTCTTGCGGCCGGAATCATCGCAAGAGTTTAGTCTCAATGAGTGTAGCATACTGCTACTGTTCTATGGCCAAGTTGGTCAATTTAAAGGTTCTAAGGTCAGTTGGTGCTTAATGACCCCTTAGAAGACCCATATTCTCCTCGTTCCAACACAAGGGATATCCGTACAGACTAAAGTGCCACACCAACGTAGCTACTGCTTCAACCGTATCGGTCTACGCCGTACAGTTCCCTCATAGTTTATTGCTACTTACCTAAAGGGTATCCCTCAGATCCGGGTTAGGATCTATAGTAATTCCGATACAAACCCACAAATATAAAGCATACACAGCAAACAATTGAAAACACAATGATCTAATCCTAAGGTACACCCCACTTATTAAGCGTCGCCAGCAGAGTCGCCAGTTCTGTGATACAATGGGAGAGAACTGACTGCTTTTGGAATGCTGGTTTGCGTTTTGCGTTTGTTTTCGCAAAATGTCACGGTAAGCAAGAGTCGCCACCGACTTTTATTTTATCCAACAAGGAAAGGAAAAAAGCACAGAAAAATTCCTTTTTCGAGATGTTTCTCGGGTCCGGGGGGTAGATTATAGAAAGGGAAGGTGTTAGCATCCTTTCTATCCATGGTTATCCACGGGCTCTTAGGTACTTTCTCAAGGTGTTTTCAAAATTTGCTTTTCTTTGTGTTTGTGGGTTTGAAAGAAGTTTTTGTTTGAAAGGTGTAAGTGGGAAAAGTTTTGTTTTGTTTTGAAGGAGCAAGTACTTAAGAACCATCTACCTACTCGAAAAAGGAATCAATCTGTGCTAATGTCCTTTAGACAACGCTATCCCACTATTGATGAGTAGGTAGCATCGTCGTTTGAGTTTTAAGGATCAATTCGATTAAGGGACGTGTGGTCACTAAAGCAATGTTAGGACGCCTTAGCGGTAACCCTAATGTCTTAGATCATTTTTCCGAGGCAACCGTTTCGAGGCAACTATGATCTTTGGACAAGAGGGCGACCTCTAAAACTTCCTATACTCAATGACCATGTTCGAAGGCAACCAAGCGAGGTGTACCCTAAGAGTGCGCATGTGCGAGTGTGTCATTTCGGTTAATTTTATCTTTGTACATGTCATGGGTTATCTATGTTGATTTTAGGTTAAAACATTGGATCTTGTCATGCATTCCCTATTACCAAACATCTAACAATTTATAAGTTGCGGAATTTAAATTGCGGAAATTAAATCTAACTATTACAAGGCGTCGGGTATTTACATCGCCAAAAAACAACCCTTGAAATTAAAATGCGGAAAATAAAATAAAGCGATAAAATAATTTAAGGTCCTATTAAAACTATTACATTCCGGGAAACAATTACATTAATATGGTAAAATGGATTGCGTGCGGAAAATTAAATCGAATGCGGGTTTTTTAGGGTTTTGACCCTTTTGTTTATTAAAGGAAAGATTTTTTGTTATTTTTTGAGTTAAAAGGAAATAAACTAAGTTAATTAAATTAATTAATTAATTAATTGAAAAAAGGTATTTTTGGATTTTTGGATATTTAAAGAAATAAAATAAATTTGATCAAAGTTAGTAAAAACTAATTATCTACATTAATTTTAATTATTGCAAAAATATTAAAAGTTAATTCCTAATTAGACTAAATTAATTAAGTTAATATTTATTTACAAAAATAAAGTGCTGAATTTAATTTTAATAAATAAAATATATTTTTTGGTTTTTTGATTTTATTAAGAAAAAATGTCATTGGTTAGTTATTAAAAAATAAAACAAAACAATTAATTAAAAGAAATAATAAAAAGAAAATAAAGAGAGTTAGGAATATATGGGCCTGATTTTGGGAGGTTTGGATAGCAAGTTATGGCCCAATCAATCCATTGGCCTGGTTGACTATTCTGTTTCCACGCATGCACGTTGACTTGGGCGTATGGTGGACTTTCATCCTTGACCACCAGATCTGTCCTGGGGCCATCTGGCGCTTGGAGATCTGAGGGCGTATCATGTACTGTGCGCTGGAGTTCACACCAAATAACCTATTGAAAAATAATGCAAAGAAATATGGTGGACCTGGGATTCGAACCCAGGTCTTGTTAGTTACCAAGAACACGCCTTGCCACTGAGCCAACGCCTTCTAATTGTTAGTATAATAGATAATGGATATTATATGGAAAAACACGTAAATGCCAGAAAATATAAAAAAATAAGCGCAAAATTATGAATGGTCCAATGGGGAGGGGGCACGTATTCAACTTCTTCGCCCAACCCTGGTTATTTACCTGTGGATTTTTATCCGCAGCTAAATCCATAGGTTCATCCTAAAACGAGTTCTAGACCATGGAAATTGATTCCAAGACCATAGCCATGTTCGTCTTCCTCTCCTGATTTCATCCATGTCCATTAATAGGGCTGATTTTACCTGGAAAAGAAAAGCCCGAAAATACAAACCAAGAACCCTAGATTCGGGTATGGCGCTATAGGTCATATAAACACAATTGGTTAATGCAGAAAGCTTCTAAATGGAACAATAAGCATGAATATGTAAAGCTTTTGCCAAAAAAGTGCAAGAATATGAGGATACAATTTCAACTGAAAAGTGATTTTTAGAGAAGCTTACAGCGCGATTAAGAGGGTGAAAGACCTTGCTTTTGATTGCCTCTCACTCAGTGGATGTCCAGCAAGAGAATAATGTTGAGATTTTGCGTTGAAAGCACCTCTAAGACGAATTTCAGTTTCAAGCTTTTTTGCAATTTTTTTCAAGTTTTGTTTTGGTGATTCTGCAGCTTCCAGGTCCTTAAACTCGTGCCTTTGGTTTGTATATGTAACATGGAGTGAATTAGGTCAAGTTTTTTGGGCTGAATCCTTATGCATTGATGTTTGGAGATATGATTTGATTCTCCATTGAAAAGCTTCCAAATTTGCCAAAAATCCATCTTTTTGTTCATGATATGGTGAGATACGAGTTTGATCATGTCCATGATGACAATTAAGGCCTATATCAATCAAAAAGATTCCAAGTGATCAATATTTGGATTTGATTTGGATTTAAATTGATTTAAAATGAATTAATTCAATAAAAATCAAATAAAATAGAAAAATTAATAAATGGACACAAGACTGAAGATAGGACAAGTGTGTAGTCTGACAAGATCAAATCAAGTGGAAAAAAGTGAACCCATTTGACAAAATTTGAAGTTTTGGGGATAATTGACTTTTGGCAATTTTGCAAAAATGCCCAACTTCAACAATGCATAACTTCTTCAATTTTGAACTTTTTGAGGTGTTCTTGTACTTTTTAGAATGCTTGAGATGTCCTATAACCAACCCTTTTGGTCTCATCTCATTTTGATATTCAATTCTCAAGTTATAAGCTTTGGAAAAAAAGGTGTTTTTGTTGACTTTCAAAAATGACCTATAATGTCCAAATTTGTAACCTTTTATGAGTGCATTTCTTGATCTTGGGGTGTGAAGATGGATTGTAGGAAATTGCATCCTATTCAAAATGAGATTTGGATGGGTCATTTCTAATAAAGTATAAGAAAGTTATGCTTGGTCAAAGTTGAGTTGACTTTTCCTACAAAACCCTAATTTAGCAACTTTTGAATCTTGATGAATCTTGAGCAATCCTTGATGAATCATGATCAACCCTTGATCAAATGATGAAATATCCTTCAAAATGATAATGTTGACAAAAATATCTTGAGGTTTTACTGTATTTGGGTCACATTTGACTTTTGCCCTAGCACAGTCGATTTTTGGACCTTTTGAGCAATTGACAGACCAAACTTCCTCTGCAAGGCTTGAAATTTGATATGGATGAACTTGAGAACATATTAGGAAATTAGGTAGAACTTGAGGTCATTTGGATGCAAGGACATTGATGCAATACAAAACCCTAATTTTGAATTGACTGCCTTAGGAGATAGCTTGATTGTCCAACTCTTGAGCAATCTTGAGCCACTTGGAGACTTTTCTTGCAATGTTTTAAGAAATATGAGAGGGAAAATTTTGGGGTACAACACATCTTAAAACTTATTAGTAGCAATTTCATTGGAAACCGGTTTCCCAAGTGAATTTAAATGATTAATAAGATGAGAGAACCTCTTTTGCATTTTAGTAATGGTTTATCCATGCTTCATGCGAAATAGTTCAAACTCTTGATTTACTGTATTAATTCTACCTTGTTTGACCTCATTAGTTCCCTCATGGGAAACTT